>JAYKKI010000056.1:2217500-2380000 GCA_039881145.1 Druceiella hillmani
ATATTGCAAAATAGAAACTCAATACATTTTTGTATCTAGGAGGTACAGCGCACGCAATTAGCAGTTAATGGGCGATTATGACAATTTTCGAGAAAAATGGTGATGTATTTCCTATCGATTTTGCAGTTCAGAGAGAGATTAATTTATAATTTGACGTTTAGTTTACATCAAGAGTTACTATCTCCCAAAAAATTATAAATTACTGTTTGTGTTCATGTTCTTCTACAAAAAAATCTTCTGGAAAATAGTTATAAAAGTACAAATTTTTTCTTTTTATGCCAAGTAAATAGTTTGTTGGACCATAGAATACCCAGGACTTAAGCAAATTAATTGAAAATACTTGCAGCTGATAAATGATTTTGAAAAATAAGCAATAAAATAGCATATCCTGATTTGACATAATATATTCAAAGGAGTTCGTGGGTAATAAATAAATGTCCACATATAAAAATGGAACATATGGCAATGAATGCAAAGTTTTATGAATTTAATTTAATTTTGAGGTACATATTTCAAAACTCTGAAGGGAAAATCCAGAAACAGGTCACGCCTGAAATGGTTGAAGTTCCACGATCGACGCCAACTTTCCATGACCAGATTTAATAATTGCTTGTTCAGGTTTGGGCTTCCACGTACCCATCCAAATTATCCTAACCCATAACTTTACCTCTTATGGAAAATCCCTTCCTGTCCTAGCAGCAAAACTTCTGAAGCATATACATATTTATACGCATACACACACACACTCGCGTGCACATACACACGTGTGTGTGTGTGTGTGTATGTATGCATACTGTATGTATTTATATTTATTCCCTTGCACGGAACATAAAAAAAATTGTTATATCGGGGCTTTGGTTTGTTTGTACCAAGTGCGCTATGCTGTAATAGAGTACACCTTGTCTCCTTTAGGAAAATATTATTATTTGCTGTTATTATATATTATAATCAAATTATTATATTACAATAACTGAGAATGAAGACGAAATATTTTTAACACGTGTACTGAACTGCAAAATCACAAGAAAAGACATAATGACAAAGTATAAAAGAAATATATTTCCAACAAAGACGAGCAAAATACATTTCCAAAATTAACTTTTCCTGGTAAAATAAAAATAATTTCTCACCATTTTCAGTTAGTGTATTTTAATGAAGTACTGCTATTTAATTTGTAAACAAAACGTATTAAATTTAAATTACATTTGAGAGGAAAATTAACGCTTTCGGAGAAACATCGGTTTAAGTATTGTTTATTATGAAGTAATAAAAGGTTAAGAGTTTGGGGATATCGTATTTTTTAAAATCGAACGTTAATAGTGTCTATATCTATCTATTTATGACATACAGATGTTATACTTTCTGTATGTTTAGATTTGCAATGTGATGTTTTTAATTTTCACACACGGGTAGCTCATATCACGAATCCGTCGAAATGATATACATTACTTATATTTTCATGATTTTCTTTCAAGAAATAGGAAAAAGAAAAGTGATTTTAACTTGTCATTTTTTTTACAACAATTTTTGTATTTTACAGATTTCGTAAAATGTAAATATCATGCGTTGTATGTTTTTAATTCATTAAGAATATTTTCTTTTCTTCACATTGGCTACATTAAATGTATTGGATAACTGAAATTACTTTTTATACTTTATGGCATATATCTAGCAAAACGAAAATTTCTCATTGACTATTTATTTATATATATTCTCATATAAAAATAATTAGACGGCATAATATTTGAAGGATTAGACATTTTTATTCTAGTTTTTAATGACAATTTTAGTTTGAACAACAATTAATTTGTTTTGTGCCTAATTTCTAATAAACTCACAAAAAAAATAAATGTCCTGAAAATTTTTCAGGTCATACATGCAGTTAAATAAATTTGTAAGATGATTTTCGAATTTTCTGCTTTAAAATATTTTTTTCTATGCATATCCGATTACTAAAATGACTAATCTAAAAAAATATTTTTGTCAGTACTAATGGATTTAACTTGAAAATTACTGAAGTTATCTATATACATTTTAAAGGAAATTTTAGACAGTAACCCTAAGACCTATATTGTTTTTCTCTTATCGTTACACTTCAAAGAACTTTGAAGTAAAGGTGATGTTAATATTGTATTCGTCGAAGCAAATTTTCTACTTTGCGTAGCCCAAACTCTATACCAAATATACATATCAAATATGCATTTAAATAAAGTGGAATCTGGAAGGCTTCATATGTACAACAACATAATTATTTTACCCTTTAATCAATACCTAATATAGATTTTCAAAATATATCTGCATTTTTCTTCATATTCCCCAGGGCGCCGTCTGCGGTGCAAAGGTTATCGGATTATCGGATCCTTGATTATCGGAAGCTTTTTGCAATGAAATATCATAGGGCGTATACCTATGGCTATATAAAAAACGTATTAAATTCATGGTGCAGTAGTTAAATCCTTGTTAATTATGTATGCTCATACTTTCTTCCCACTTTTTTAGATAACATTTCGAAACAAATCCAAAAACCCACTTGAATTAAGTTCAAAATAAAAATATCTATTTGTGTAAAATGAAAGTGAAAACAAATATCTGAGGAATTAAGGGAAACAAAATAAAAGTGCATCTCTAGTCAAGTTTGACAATATGTCATGAATTAAAGATACTTATCTAATTCAGCTTTTTTTATTTTTATTTATACTTATGTAAAGACGTATAATAATTCCGAATTTAAAAAAATATCAATTTATTTCTAATATTATTAATTCAACATTTTGAGAAAATCATTTTTTTTATCATAATTAAGATACGAATACGAATACGCTTTAGCAAATACTTCCGTAGAAAAGAGAAGAGTGGAATGTATTTTTTGATATTATTCTGATTTAATTATACAACTTTGTATACCGAAAATAACATTACCATCCATTCTTAAAATTGAAACGATCGCTATTTATTTGGCATCGATTTAATGTTGAATGTGAATAACTCGTCATAATTTTTATTTAAAAAAAATTGATTTATTCAAATATTAAATTTGTGTGTAAGAATAGAAATACAAGTTATATTATTCTGGGATATGGATATATGTTTCAAAGCATCGCATGAAACGTGAAAACGAAAATCTGAACTGTCTTCAGAAAACTGTATAGAGTTTAATGATAGGTTGTCTGCTGAATCTAAATTTTACGTTCTTTTGCTAAATCACTTCTTAGGTAAAATAGCCTTTTAAAAATAGTTATAAAATAAAATATGGTTTACGTATTTACTTTGACGAGATCTTTTGATATTGTTCTCGAGAGGCTTACTTTACTCAACGAATTTCTGCATTAACTACGAGTATATTCAGGCGTGAGTTTTCATTTTAGTCTGCTGTACTGTATGTTTGTTACACGAAACAAGTGGAGAGTGAACTATATTGTGGTGAATCCAGTATTTCAGATATTTAAATTTTCATTATTTTAAATTAGTAAAATTTCCATTTAAATATGCTGATTTTTATAAAATCCCATTGCTTAGTAAATTTAATTAGCCAAGGACCCTACGTCTACTAAATTGTATTTAATCATCTTAATTTTTCTGTTCCTAAATCTATTATGTCCATGATTTTGTAATTGCTTTGCCAATTACCATCGTTTGCTTTTTAATTGCCCCTATCCATTTTCAAAACACCATAATGCTCATTGCCTCTTTCTTCAAATATTTCTAACCGATTTTGAACAAGAAGTGGTTGTAATTTCAGCTGTTGTTTAATATGTTACCTTATGTTTTTGGTAGTAACCAACAAATTTAGACGTTTCTTTTGTATTTCAAAAATTATAATGGGGTATAATTCTTTTGAAATTAAACTATAACATATTAAGTTGAACGCATTCCAATTTATTAAAATTTTATTTATTGCTCTATTTATGTACTAATAACACAAAAAAATCACATGTAGCCTGTCTTCTAACTTTGGTTAATTTAAATGCAAAAGGAAGGCAAAAAATAAATTTAAAAAAATATTTCACATTTCTTACGGGTATTTATATCTACATATTTTTTTTTCTTTACTCGTCCTTTTGCTTCATTCCATCAGGTTTTTACATAGTCCTGTTTCATGTAACCTCACTAAGCAAGAAACTAGGTGCTGTTAACACCAAATAGCTGTGTGTTAAAGGATTAATGGAAAATTCCTAAGTAGAAATTGATAACGGTTACTTTGAATTGGTTAATTTGAATTGAGTGGTAATACACATATATTTTTTTGTGTTTATAAGGTAAATTTAGTTCTAAAAAGTGTGTTTAAAAGGTATAGTAAACTTAAGAAGTGCCTTTGTACCTAAAATTTTTCTTAATATTTTGAAAAATCTTTATAAATCAAATATGCGTTTGTACATTAAAACTTCTGTTATATTTATAAGATGCATTTATATCCAATATCTACAAAAATAAAAATAGCTGGTTCTTTATACGTAAAAAGTGCTTTTTTACAAAAAAAATGTCTTTATACCTAAAAGTGTCACCAAGTAGTTATAATTCTGAAAGTCTAGAGTAAAAATAATATTACGATTTTGCCTAATATATAAAGAAAATTACTTTTCGTTTAATGATTCATAAACGAACCAAGGTAGTTTATGTTTTATGAAAATACCAGTTCTAAATAAATACATTTATATTCCTAATTTTGATGCCACTAATATTAAAATTGGTTCAACACCTAGACTTATTAACTTCAATTATAATCTATTGCTATCAGATTTTATGACAGAGAAAGATATTAAGCCATTTTAACAAATCATTTTAACTTTTGACATCTAATACTTGAATAGGTAATGGGACAAGAAGTGTTTATTTAACTATGATGACTTATGTCGCATGGCTGGTGCAAATATAAATTTTAAGTAACATTAGGTTAAAAGCAATATTAAATCAATTTCCATTTCCGTCAAGTTCATATGACCACATTCCGTCAAGTCCATAATTTATTCAACAATTTAAGTTGAATAAACTATGGACTTGACGGAATATGATCCTTAACGGAGCTTGCTAAATTAATTGCAAAACTCAGATTAATTTTACTTCGAAGAATATCGTTATAAGCTGTTTTAGTTTAAAATTCAAACAAAAAAGAAACAAGGACTTACGTTATTACTTTTAAAAAGGGAGGAAAGTTTCCGCCTTTGTTATCCAACTTTCCAGTGTTCGAGGGGACATAACAAATGTTTACAAAATATTAATTTCCTGGTTTATATTCGTTATTATTTTATGTTTAAAAAGAAACATAATAAATAAATTCATTGTGATTATTTATACTATTAATTTAGGTAGTTGAACATTCTAATAAAACTCACAGGAAAATTATTCTATAAAACTGATATTATTTCGATTCACAAAAAAGTTTTTAAATAAGTCGAAAATATTTAAAAAAAATATTCAAACTTTTCGTTAAATAAAACCAGCATATATTGGTGTTTAAAAATATTAATTAAATTGAATTATATTAATTAAATAATCAGATTAACAAATGTGAAAAAAATTATACTTATTCAGAGTTTTTTTTGCGGTAAGATATTCGAATATTATTGGATTGATACATCATAGGCAATATTATATAAGAATTAAATATTCTTGTTTAATTCCTAAAATAAACATATTATATATTTTCACTATCATTAATTTAACTGCAAATTCCAGGTAAATCATATCAAATAGGTTTAAGTTCCATTTTCTATGTCTCAGTTTTTGAAAATTGAAATATGCAAAAGAGAAGAAAGATGTATGTTACATACTTAAAACATGTGATAGATTAACGTGGTCTTTTAACCATTTAATGATATTTGCTTTCTAAACATGAGGGTATGTGTTTCTGTAATATAAGATTATAAGCATAAATAATATGTCAGAGTAGATTTTTGTTAAAAACAGCATTTTTTGAAATGTAATATATTAACGAAAGCAAAAACTATATAATTTTTATTTAGAATGTGTATTTAATCGAATATTTTTTTTAATATCAAGAAAATGGACTAGTTTATTTTCTAGATTTAATCTTTATATTTAAAGAGCCCCACTTTCCTTTTACTCTACAGACTCCTGTTTTGACTCCTGAGCAATCAATCGGATAAATGTCTCATTCCAAGTACCGTTGTGGGAGAAATTTTTTCCACATTGCCCAGGGACAGGTTAAGAAATTCATGCAAAATTTCGACTGGATGCTGTTTGTCACAAAGTTTTGACAAATGCCTCAACATA
This sequence comes from Druceiella hillmani, assembly GCA_039881145.1. Taxonomy (NCBI): domain Eukaryota; kingdom Metazoa; phylum Arthropoda; class Insecta; order Lepidoptera; family Hepialidae; genus Druceiella; species Druceiella hillmani. The sequence continues at coordinate 2,223,732 of JAYKKI010000056.1, forward strand.
TATGCACGTAGCTACGCCAAATTGTATGTCAAGCTACGCTTTTAAGTCACTCTTTGTTTTTAAGTAGTTATTAAGTTATGTGTCACCTCTTTATTCTATGCTAAACATGCACAAATTTATTGAATGTTATATTTATTGGTTCTCATCGGTTTGGGCGAAAAAAATGATGATAATATTCTACCAAAGTATATAAGCGGCACATATTATATCCTCTCATAAAATTTTATCATAACCCGATGTTTTAATTTCGTTAATTGTAGCAATTGATTTAGATATGGGGATATTTAAAGTATAATCATTGACAGAGTAATGAAACTGTTGTCAAAATTTCAACTCAACGAGAGAAAACGAGATGTTGTTTTTGTCGCAACTTCGAGTAACTTCATTTTACATTTTGAGTTATAAGGTTATTTAAATTTATTGATTTAATAAGGTTCTAAATTAATAACCTTGAAACAATTCTAGGCTGAATTGTGATTTGACCTTTTGACCCGTTATTCTATACTCCACACAGTTTTACGTGCCATTGGGTAACTGAAATAGAAGAAAAATGTTCAATAACAAACCTAATATTTTAGTCGTGAAACATAGTCTTCAGCAATAGGTATCATTTTTAAATATCTCCCATAATAGCGTGAATTAAAGCATAATACAATATAATTGTAATTAAATTTTATAAATCATTAATATTTTACTGAAATATTATTAAAAATATACTCGTGGTTTAGATCGAACTTCTTTAAGCTTACTATGATAAAAATTATGTACGTCTCTCTCATACTTGGGTATATACTTTCGTTTCTTAATGTCCACGATATCTGACTTGTGTTTAAATACATTGTAATAATTTTTTTTCAATAATAGAAATAGTTTTATTTCTGACACGTGATTATAACTGGATTAGTAACCATGTCACATTTTTATGTTCTATATCTGAAATATTATTTGAAATCAAACAATACAGGCTATCTGCCATAGATGTCACACAATATTGCTGAACAAAATTAGCTTTTTATATACGTAACTTAAAAGAACCGTTCAATGTTATCGATAATTAATTATGTTAAACATTTAGTACCAAACTACCTGTGATTTAACAAATGTCACTCATTTTGTAAAGAATGAATACTAACTTTTCTTAAACAATACATGTTTATCACTTTTAAACCACAAGAATTAATTTACGAAAACTCATGCGTGACCTTGGTATCATTTTCGATACTAAACTGCATTTTGGTTTGCACATTGAACATATTGTATCTAAGGTCCATGCCTGGCTTCGTCTTAAGAATGACCAAAATCTTTAAAAATGCGGAAACATTCTTATTTTTGTACAATGCTCTTGTAAGATCACAACTTGAATACGCTATTGTGGTCTGAAATCCACTATACTCCACTTATTCTGAAAGTATTGAGAACATACAAAAAAATTTAAAATCTCTTTAGTATCGTATTATTGGCTGTAAATCATCGTAAAATTATTGCTAAATAATAAATACAATTTTTGTGCCGTCTATCACATTATTTTAGTTTATTACTAGAGTTTATGGACATGTACAATACCTGTCAAGGTAATTATGACTGTCCATTCTACTGAGTCAGATAAAGATTCGAACTCCCAAACTAACTCGTAGCCATCTCCTATTTTATGTCGATAAAGTATGAACAAACGCAAGTAATAGCTACGGCGGTTGTGCGACTTGTACAATACAGATATGCTGACACTTGACACCCTGCAAGTCCACGTCCCTAGTTTCGATCAGATGTAAAGAACAAACTTCGTAAAGTTTACGCACATCAGGTGGATCAGTAACACTATTTTCTCATTAAAAAAATAAATATGGTTTCGATTACTTGAGTTAACATTGCCACATTTATGTATTGTTGTATTTAATTGAATATTTTATAAATGTACTTATTTTTCTTAGTTCTTTGTGAAAATGTTAGAACACAAACTTATTTCGTATTTCGTGTTCAAAGAATATTTCAAATAGTTTGTGCTCGTTTCTTCCCTTCACAAAACAAAAGCAAAAACAACATTTTTCTTCTCTCCAAGTGAAATATAAAAGTGTTTGTGAACTTGCTACTAACGGTAATAATTTCTTAAAGTCAAAGTAAGATTACTCGAGAAAATTTTCTTGAACCGACTCGGGAAAAAATTTAATTATAACATTGAAAAAATTCAATTAAAACAAGTGAAGTCGGTTTTTCTTATCTGGCTACAGTAAATATTTTCCGTATAACTCTGGAATATTTCTTCTTTCTTTTTACTAAAAATTATATCGCACTAAGTCTAGGGCTTAAGCTGAACTTTTAGAAAAAAGTAACTTAAAATAAGAATATAAAATAAGCATTTAATGAATCGAATCAATATTATGCTAGAATAATTTTTGTTTTTAGCATAATAGAATTTGTTAGTAAACATTGTATAAAATGTAAAAGAAATATAAATTGTACATAAATGAGAATTCTTCAGTATTTAGGGAAAAGGAAATTCCTTCCGCTCAAGCAGAATGGTTACAAATAAATATTTGTTAAGTACAGTAGAACCGACACTACGGGAACTCTATATATTTAGGTGTATGTAAATATTGAAGCATATATATTAAACGTTTCTACTAAATAAAAAATATTGTTTGTCGCTCTCTACTTACATATCCAGTATTATCTTTCACAAGCGTACAAGCATCGTGAATGTCTCAAAAACTATAAAGTTTAGAATGAATGTAATATTTTTCCAGTAAAATTTAGGTAAACTCCCAAAAATTCTGTTTTTGTGTATTTTGAATGATAGAAAAACCTATTTATTGTAGGTATTTTTGACAACATGTATAGAATCAACTAATATAAAATTCTAAAAAGTATTTTTGAAATATTTATGCTATCATCTTTGAATTAGTTCAAATTAAATGATTTTTGATCTAACAAAATGTGTCAAATAAAAAAAAATGAAGTTCTTAATTTGGCGTCTCTAAAACTTATCTAATGCATATTTTCGAGTGTTTATTACGACTGTGTGAACTTTACTAAATTCAAAGTCTTTAGATCAAAAATGTTTCGTACAAAAATATTATTGTACATTTTCAGGAATTTCTATAAATGTGTTTTAATAAAAAAACTCTGAAAGAAAAAACAAATTTATTTTTAAAGTATTAGTTTTACTATATGTGAAATTTAACAAAAATCGATTTTTTGGCCCCCTTAATTTTTTAAACAAATATTTTTGATTTTTAACTATCGAAATATTTTACTTTATATACTTTTCATTGTCCCGTCAATTCGGAAAAGTGATAAAGTTTCTGTGTCAAGTGACTTCTAAGAGAAAAACGGTTGTTATAAACAGGCAGATAGACAGGTGGAAGGACACGTGTTGTACTCTTATGGAACCTTGTCATAGGAAATTTTATTATACTAAAGATATAATTTCAATAACAGAAAGGCAAGCAAGATTGTCGATTCGATATGACTTACCAGATTAGAATAATCAAAAGAGAAAAAATTTTAGATCAGTACGAATATATCTGTAAAGTTTAAAAGTAGAATATTATGATTTTCTCAGTTTTCTTCAAAATAGCTATAAAGAACGAAACAGTAAGTAAGTAGTTTTTAAAATAGCTATAAAGAACGAAACAGACATCAAACCTTAAACTGTACAAGATCGTCGAACAAAGTTCTCTTAATTTTGATGTCTTGAAATATTGGTAATCAAATGCCTTTAATGTAAACGTAAAAAATAATATTAATGTTGTTAAACAGATTAATAGAATTTCAACGTACCCTTAAATCTCGTTTTATATTATAATCCTCTTTCTGCAAGTCTTTTCCTTCCTAACAAGTTTTGTTTTATTTCTAGTCTCTCACGTATTTCTATTGATATGTGTGTAAATTCCTATAAAATAAGGTTATTCATATACTTAACACTATTTCAAGACATCAAATATAATGGAACTTTATTTCACGCCTTGTTATTGTAAGGTGGATATTAAAGTCATTTGATGTAAATACGGTCTAAGATTTTGTGTTTATTACGTTCTATATGGATATTTTAAAGTGAAAGAAAATGCTGAAAATTGTACTTTTATACTTTTAAACTTTTTAAATATATTCTCATTGATTTAATTCTTTTGCCTTCGAATATTCCCATCTGGTAATGGTAATAAAATCGGTAGTCTGGTTCGCCTTATGTCACCTGACCTTCCATTTATGGAAACTCTGACTACTTATCTATGTCTGTAATATACTCTAACAAAAATAATATCAGTATACTCTAAAAAAACTCTACTAATCAATTCGACGATACTCTTATTATCATCGAATTTGGTTTCATAAGGTTCCATACAAATCTTATTAACAGCCATTTTTCTCTTAGAAATCATTTGACGCATAAATTTTGACGCTGTGCGAAATTGCAAGCCCAGTGAAAAAACATGTAAAATAACTTTATTTCGGTAGTTAACCCTGAGTCAAAAAAATTTACGTAAAAATTTAGGGGGCAAATAAAATAATCCATTTTTTGTTAAGTTGCTGTAAGTTTTTTTATTAAAATACATTTCTAAAAATATTCCTGAAAACGTACAAGAAAATTTTCTAAAAACCTGTTTGATCTAAATACTTAAAATTTAGTAGGTTACAAAGCAATCATAAACACCCGAAAATATTGATTGGAGAAGTTTTAAAGAATTCAAATTACGTACTTGATTTGTTTTTATTTTTTATGTTTTGTCGGGTATTAATTCAAAGAGGAAAGGATAAATATTTCGAAAGTAATTTTTATAATTTTGAATATATTTAACGGTAATTTTATATTTAAATTCATTATTCACAATTAAATGAAACTACGTGATGTAGTATTATTTCTATTTTCTTTCATTTCTTTACCACGACCTAGGTTTCGTTGTATTACATCTTCAGGTGAGATATTAGCAAAGATCTTTGCTAATTTCCCACCTGAAGATGTTGTAATACAACGAAACCTAGGTCGTGGTAAAGAAATTAAATAAAGTAGAAATAATACTACATCACGTAGTTTCATTTAATTGTGAATTTTTGAATTTTATTTTAATTAATTCTATGTATATTGTTAAAAAATACCCACAATAAATATCTTTTTCTTTTATTTCTTTTAAACTGCTAAAATATAATTTTTCGGAGTTTACCTAAACTTTACCGAAAGAAAATAGCAATTATTCCAAAATTTACATTTTTTGAGACATTCACCATACCTGTAGGCTTGTACAAGATAATACTTGACATTGGATTATAGAGTGAAAAATAACATTAATAGAAAATTTTAATATATATGCTTCAATATTTATATACACCTAAATATATAGGGACTTCTCGTAGTGCTGGTTCTATTGTACTGAACAAGTTTTTATTCATAATCATTCGACGTGAGCGGTAAGAATTTTTTTTCATCATATACGTACCGAAGATCCCTCATTTACGTACAATATATTTTTTTCTATTTTATTCCATGTTTACTAATGAATTATATTACAACAACAAAGAAAATTTATTCTATCACAATATAAATTTGAGTTTTTAAATGTTAATTTTGTATTCTTAAGTTACTTATTGCTAAAAGTTCCTGAACTTAGCGCGACATAATTTTTAATGAAATTAAGGGAGAAATATTCCAGTATAATATGAAAAATTTACCCTGTAGTCAGAAAAGAAAAAAAACTACTTCAGTTGTAATTTATTTTTTCCCGAGTCGGTTAAAGAAATTAACGTTTGCTCTCGACAAATTTCCTCGAACAATCTTTCTTTTGCCTTAAGAAATTATTTCGGTTGGTAACAAGTTCACAAGTACTTCCATATTTCATTCGGAAAGAAGAAAAACATTTTTTGTGCTTTTCGTAAATTATTTCTAGTAACCCAGTTAAAAGGTGATAACCGAGCATTGTTTAGGGAAAAATTAGTATTAGTTTTTAACAAAATGCATTACATTTGTTAAATCAAACAATACTTTCGTACTTAATGTTTTACATACAAGTCCAGTAAAAATCAATAAAATTAAAGGGTTTTTTTAAATTGCCTACATAAAACGCTGATCTTGTTCAGTAATATTACGTAATATATTTGGTAGTTTGTCTCTGCTGGTGGAATATGACTTTTGGCATATTTGAAGAGCAATTTAAATAATATTTCAGGAATAAATATTCACAGTGACATAGTCACGTGCCCAGTGATAATCACGTATTAATCGTGAAATTGTTTCTAAATAAAAATAAATATTCATTCCAATGACTGTAAAAACCAAGCATTGCAGAATAACATAAACATTAAAAGACGGAAGCAATAGAATATTTTCTAAGTGTGAGAGAGACAAACATATTTTTCAATTGTTTTACACTTAAAGAAGTTCAATGTAAACGACTATTATGTTTTAATAATTTATTAGTAAAACATGAATAGTTCCTAATAAGTGAACATAATAATATTATTTAACGCTTTAATTCACGCTATCATGTCAGCAATTTGCAAAAAATGGTACCTATTGTTGAAGACTTTGTTTCGAAATTAAAATATTATGTTTGATAACGCATATTTTTATTCTGTTTTGATTGCCTAACGATATGGAGTATAGAATAATGGGCCAAAAGGACCAAATCAGAATGGGGTCTGAATGTGGAAATCGTAGTTGGATTGAACCAATTGATTCTATTTGAATCTACTTAATGCCCTTATGACCTTTTAACTCAAAATGTCAAATGAGGTTACTATTACTTATCTCTCGTCGAGATACTCCTAATTAGCCTGTAAGAAAATTTAACGACAGCTTCAAATATTCTCTAAGTAATTATACTGCAAATATTCTAATATCGAAATCGTTGGTAAAATAAATGAAACTAAAACACCGGGTTATGATAGAATTTTATGAGAGGAAAAAATATCAGCCGCTTATAGAGAATCCAGTTTATCTTCAGTTATCAATAAATATCGAGCTCGGCTGTCAATACTACTGATTGACAGTCACTGGAATATAATCATCATTCGTTCCGTCCCAACTGGTGACACCCTATGGATATTTTGGAAAAGTCAATATATTTGTATTGGATTATTGCAGAATAAAGAGCTGGGACTTAGTTGAGGAACTGCATATAAACAAAGAATGAATTAAAGGCATCATCGAATCAAAATTTCGTATGAACTTTTTAAGATGTGGATGGGCAATCTGGACCAAAATTTTTTCCGCAGACGTGAGTTGAGAAATCCATCCGATAGTATGATCAGGAGTCAAAACAGGAGTCTCTAGGTAGAAGGAAAATTATTCTTAAAAAAAGGAAATCTTCGATTTACCTATTTTAAACTGAAATCAAATTTTTAGTCGGTTCCGCGTTAATATTTTATACATTGAAATGTTTTTATCAAACATCTATTCTAACTCATCATTATTCATGCGTATAATCTTATACTCGCATTTCAGACACACGTCCTCCCATCTTTAGAAAGGGAATGTCCAGATGCAAAGGAACAATGCAAAGTAACAAATGGTTAAAGGAACAAGCTAATTTATAACATGTTTTATATATGTAACACACCTGCGTCTACTTTCCCATTTGCTTATTTCGGTTCTCAAGAACTAAGATATAGAACATGGAACTTAAACCTATTTGATATATTTTACTGTTATATTTGAATGTCATATTTGAATGTAAACATAATTTTAATCGAATCTCTAACAAAAAAATTCAAATTATTCTGCAAAAGAAATGCTGAATAACTTGAATTTTTTTTTTACATGCGTTATGTTCATTTTTTAAATTGAGTTTATTTCATACTTTTAAAAACCAATAGAATAAACTATGCTAGTTTTATGTGACAAAAAGCTTGAATAACCTAAATACGTTCGATTTATTTAGAGATTTTTGTGAATCGAAGCAGAGGCAGTTTTATAAAATAATACTTCCGTAACTTAAATCAGAATGTACCTAAGTGGAAAGTTTGTATAATCACAATGTATTATTGGTTACGTTTTGTTGTTGAAAACAAAAATAATAACGAATGTAAACCAGGAAATTAATATATTGTAAACATTTGTTATGTCCCCTCGAACCCTAGAAAGTTGGATAACAAAGCACGAAAATTTTCCTCACTTTTTAAAACTAATAACGTAAGTCCTTGTTTCTTTTTTTATTTAAATTTTGATCTAAAACAGTGTATAACGATAGTCTTCGAAGTAAAATTTATCTGAGTTTTGCAATTATTTGGCAAGCCCCGTAAAGAACTACATTCCGTCAAGTCCATAGTGCCTGAAATTTGATTTAATATTACTTTTTAACCATAGTTCGATCCTCATGTCACGTAAAATTTATATATACACCAGTCATGCGTCATAAGTCTTCATAGCTATACGAAGTCTTCGTGTCCATTACCTCCTCAAGTATTAGGATGTCAACATTTAAAATAACTTGTTAGAATCGTATAATATCTTTTTCTACCATATAATCAGATGGCAATATTTGATTTAATCTAAAGTTTGTAAGTCAATATGTTGATTTAATTTTAATACTAGTTGCATCAAAATTAGGAATATAAACTTATTATCTATTATATTTTGCAGATTACTCTTCAAAACTAATATTCACCTAAATCATAAATTACTTTGGTTCGTCTATGAATCGTTAAACGAATAGTATTTTACTTTTCATCTAAGGAATGGTACCTTTTAAATACAAATGCACTTTTTATAGACGAGGGCACATTCTATTTACAACATTAAAACCTATTTTAAACACAAATTTTAAGATTAAACCTTTTTTAAACACAAATTTAAAAACTAAAGTTACTTTTTAAATACAATAAATATCTATTATTAACTGGTTCAAATTAATCGAGAGTCATGCTCAATTTCTAGCAATTATTCAGGAGAAAGTTCAGGTATTTTCCATTGATACTTATTAACACCCAGCTATTTGTTGTAAATTATACCGAATTTCTGACGTAATTGGGTTAAATAAAATACGACCATGTAAAGCCTCATACTATTTATGTAATTAAAAACATTTTTTTTCAAATCCTTAATTTGAAAAAATTTTCACATTTGTATACTTATATTTTTTTAATTGTTAGCTAAGGAGGTATGTACAATTTCATATGCTTTATTATTATTTCAAGAGAGTTCTAGGGAAACCGACTGTAGCAGACACACACGTAGGTGATCTGGTAAGTGTACTATGTTTCTTTGTGAGGCGTACTGGATCCTTAAAAAGCTGTTCACAAAGGTGTTTATGTAATAATATATTTTAATAATTACAAACACAAGTCTTCAAGTAATGCGCTTACGATAACAAACAGGCACACTCTCTTACACATTCACATATACAGGCCGTGAGAAAATAATTCTTGAATATATATGTTGATAAAGCTTTTCTTACATCTGGAATTAATTTATTACAGGATTTAGAAGAATTTAGTGAAAATTTAGCGATTGTACTTGAAGCCTAGGAGTTCACTTTAAACATTCTTCATTAAATTTCAAAATAAGCCTTTTTTACTTTTATCACTAGAAATATTTCAAACTATTTTGAAATACATATTCAGCGGATTTGCTGACTAATGCTATTTAAAAGCAAATTAAGGCTTAACTACAATTTTTAATAAAGCCTCACTTTTAATTTCTTTTAATTGGTCTTAATAAGGTGACGCCCTACTTACATAAATTCGATTGCGGCACGGGGTTATAAAGTATTTTATAAATAAGTATCTCAATTAAGAATTATAATTAATTCAATCTTATTTCAGCCAGAAACCTTTGATCCTTTTATTAATTTAACTATATTTAATTTTAGCGTTCGTTTGTATCACATTACTTTCTAATATATTATTCGTATAATTTTATTTTATAAAAGTACTTGCTGATAGTTTGAAGTGAAATATTGGGATGATTCTAATTATATATTCACCAATTATTCAATTTATTTTAAGCGGATTGTTTTTGAAGTAAAAATACCTCCAAAATTGAGAAGGTAATTGCGCTCAAACGAACGAGAGTTTCTGTCGAAATCATTGGTAACTTCAATAATTCTCAATTAAATCAAAATACGTGATGTAGTATTATTTCTACTATCTTTAATTTCTTTACCACGACCTAGGTTTCGTTGTATTACAACATCTTCAGGTGGGATATAAGCAAATATTAACTCTTAGGAACAACTAACAACATTTATATGTTTCAAACACAATAGCGGAAGACTGCTTTGTGCGGATTTTTCCATTGTTTATGTTAGTGAGTTTATTGCAGGGGCGCAGACTAGGTTATATTACAGAGAGTTATACAATATACCAGTATTTTAGTGAGGGTAATAAATTTAATTGTTGTTATTATGTGAGGTTATACAATGCAAACTTTACGGTGTATGTAATAAAATTAAATGGAAGTTATTGTCGGTAATATATTTGTACAAAAGCAAGGGTATTTGAAAGTAAGGCCAAGGTAAAACACTAATTCTACATATCTTATTATCAGTAATATATTTATACAAAAGCAAAGGTATTTGAAAGTAAGGACAAGGTAATACACTAATTCTACATATCTCCGGTTATGTGTATTCATATATTTATTTATTTATTTCTTTTAATTAATTTTTTTTGTTTGTTTTGTTTTTATTATATATACTTATATTTATAGGTGTATTAGTGCTGAAACAATTTCCAGGGTACTGTAGTATCAATGTTTTATATTTATATTATATTTAGAAGATATTAAGAATGGGTGATGATATTATATTTAGTTGTTCATTTAATATATTGACCTGGATATCTTTTTTATGTCTGTTTATTTCTAATGTTTCTAGGATATTAAGTTTATTGCCTTTTGTATTTATTTGTAATATATATGGGGAATTATCAGTATGGGGGTGATGGTTATTTTCAACCAATATAGTATATTTGACCAACATAGTATACTATTATAGATACGTTGACGACATCCTTATCTGCTGGAAAGGTACACAGCGACAGTTAGACCAGTTTGTTAACTTTGCTAACTCCCTATACAATAATATCAAATTCACTTTAGAAGTAGAGTCCGATAATAAACTTAATTTTTTAGATATAACAATAGAACGCAAAAATAATAAACATAAATTTAGTATATTTAGAAAAGACACATTTACAGACTCCATAATCAATGGTCAATCTCAACACCCTTGGTCCCATAAGTTAGCAGCCTTCCATTCCATGATTCACAGAGCTTTAACCATCCCTCTAGAAAAACCTAACCTACGAAAAGAAATAAAAACTATAAAACAAATCGCAACAAATAATAATTATGACCCATCAATTGTCACAAAATTGTACCACAATAAATTAAGAAAAATACTAATACAAGAAATATACCCGGTCGTACCAAATAATAATAATATTTACTATAAATCTATCCCATACATAGGTAATGTATCACTGTATTAAAATATAAATAATATAACATGTACGTATAGTACCTTAAATAACTTGGATAAAACCCTTATTAATAATAAAGAAAAAATAGATAAACATAAAAAGAGTGGTATCTATAAACTTAAATGTAACGATTGTAATAGTTTATACATAGGTCAAACAGGAAGAGATTTTAATACAAGATATAAAGAACACATCGCCAGCTGACGAAATAATAAACCAGACACGTCTCACTTTGCTAAACATCTCATTGAAAATAACCATCACCCCCATACTGATAATGCCCCCTATATATTACAAATAAATACAAAAGGTAATAAACTTAATATCCTAGAAACATTAGAAATAAACAGACATAAAAAAGATATCAAGGTCATTATATTAAATGAACAACTAAATATAATATCATCACCCATTCTTAATATCTTCTAAATATAATATAAATATAAAACATTGATACTACAGTACCCTGGAAATTGTTTCAGCACTAATACACATATAAATATAAGTATATATAATAAAAACAAAAAAAAATTAAAAGAAATAAATAAATAAATATATGAATACACATAACCGGAGATATGTAGAATTAGTGTATTACCTTGTCCTTACTTTCAAATACCTTTGCTTTTGTATAAATATACTACCGATAATAAGTTATGTAGAATTAGTGTATTACCATGGCCTTACTTTCAAATACCCTTGCTTTTGTACAAATATATTACCGACAATAACTTCCATTTAATTTTATTACATACACCGTAAAGTTTGCATTGTATAACCTCACATAATAACAACAATTGAATTTATAACCCTCACTAAAATACTGGTATATTGTATAACTCTCTGTAATATGACCTAGTCTGCGCTCCTGCAATAAACTCACTAACATAAACAATGGAAAAATCCGCATAAAGCAGTCTTCCGCTATTGTGTTTGATACATATAAATGCTGTTAGTTGTTCCTAAGAGTTAATCTTTGCTTATATCCCACCTGAAGATGTTGTAATACAACGAAACTTAGGTCGTGGTAAAGAAATTAAAGATAGTAGAAATAATACTACATCACGTAGTTTCATTTAATTGTGAATAATGAATTGCTACAAAATTAACGCCGAATATATTCAATATTCAATAATTCTGCTAAAAAGATACGTAGCGCTACTGTGATGGATCCATTAGAGCCAGTACTTAATGTTAGTACAGCTCCGATATTTGTGGCGGCTGGACATATTAAACTGCGCATGACTTCGATATGTTTGACACTTGCAAGAGATGTGCAAGTAATTTCTAAACCTTATTTACATTACTTTATAACACTATATTTAGTTATTGAAGGTAAGTTACAAATTAATTAAACGTTAAAAATTCAAAACAAAATTGTTTACATTCAAAATAAAGCTGTAACTGCAATTTCTTTTTTTTAATTATTACAATAAATTTAAATGAAGATTTTCTATTTATGAAGAAACACTTGGTTCAGTTTAATAAAAAATCAAGTTTTTCGATTAATTATGAAGGATTTTAAGTGCCTATTCAAGATGTAATTCCCAATACGTAACGTAAAACTATTTTATCATTTGCAGATAACCGCTGGTGTTAAAACATTGCATTTTATCTTCAACTGTATCAGGAATGTGATAGGTGATGTAAAATTGAAGAATTTTAAAGTAAAGTTTATCAAATAAAATCCTTGGAAAAGCTTGAATATATACCTTGGTATAATAATGAAAACTATCGGTTCTGATGTTACAAAGTTCTTTTTTTTTTATTAGGGTAGGGATTGCGCAAAACACAAAAAGTGATCAAAAATAGTGAGTTTTTTATTAATTATTTCTTGAATTTTTTGATTAATTAATTATTTTTTGATTATAAAAACCATTATAATTCACTACAAAGCGAGTATACCTTTTGTAAATCTGGTTATATCTATTAAAGAAAATAGTTTAAATTGCGTAATTTTAAGCGCACCACGACAGAGACTATATCTCGTTATTAAATAATATTTTTAAACGGCTAGATTAAATCAATTTAAATTTATGTCTGCAAAAGAAAAAGGTCTTATCAAATTATCATGCTATATAAATAGAGTACAGAATATAGCTAGAGTGAATAGTAGTCTCTATTTTCTGTAAATTATGCTAACTAAATAATCCCTTGAAATTTCGAAATAAATTTCCTTAGATTTAATTTTTTTTAAATTTCCTGATTTAATTACAAACACTAAGAACAATATTTATTGGGTAAATCTACACTCAGAATGACTTTGGGTAATATAAATGTTAAAGAAAACAAAAATTGTTCATTACTAGCTCATAGACAAACAATATAAAAAAAACATCACATTGTTCTCCCCAGAGAGAGTACATCATTAGGTGTAAACAAATATATGTTAGCTGAAATAATGATTATATTTTTGCTGAGCAGAGCCCTAAATAATTATTTTATCTAACCCTTGGACGAAAATTAATAATTTTGATTAACACTTTCTAAGAAATTTATTGTACTTTATTTTCAAGCGCTATTTTTGGCAATAAAGTCAACTAATTCTCAATTACCCTTAAGTATTTTGCCATGATCGTCAAGTGAAAGACATTTACGTAAAGTAAACTCTGACAGGACCTACGAGTGAATATGAAGGGACAATAGATATATGAAATTACAGCATGGCGTATAAGTGTGGCAAGGGGTTTTCCTTTATTATATTTGAAAACAATTGTTTTTACTATACTAATGATTGTCTGCTTTCTTACATCCACATATATATGCTGACCACCGAAACTACTTCTCTGATTTTGATGAAACTTTCAGTTGCGTATATTAGACATTAAGGTCTTTATAACATGAGTAGAGAAAGAAATGAGACCATGATTATAAAAAAAGTATTTTCTTAATTTTTCTGACTAAGCAATAAAATAATATTCAAAATATTATAAGATAGAATTAGTTTGTTAATACAAACAGACAAGTGTGTATTATAACACGTATAATCTAGATTTATGTGAAACCCCACTATACCGTAATTATCTGTATGCCATGTTAATGTTTAATTTTTTAATTTTAATGAAATATTAGCATTTACAGTTTTGTTTACAATTTTCATATCCTACGTTTAATTATTAAATGAGCGGTGGCACATAACATGTCAATTTAAATATTATTATTTGGTTAAGAAAAGAAATGAGAAAAGTCAAAGGGAAAGTTCCCTTTTTCCCCAATTTCCTTATAAATTAAAAAGTACTTTTTGATGACATTCCAATCAACAGAGCATTGAAAAGACGTTTCTTCCCAATTATATTTTTAAAATATCAAAATTTTTAAAAAAATATTGTTTTGTATTGTAAATATTCGATAAAATCTTCATTTGAACTAACAAAATTAAAGTTACCTACTCCTAGATGTACAACTGTAGAAACTCTAAGGCTGTTACAGGCAAAGGAATGGATAGACGGACATATATGGTGAAATTATTGAGGTTACTTGTTTTATATCAATCCAGAGGAATGAACTGGAGAGTTGTAAGTAACCTACGAGTAGAAAATCATCCGTAGAAAGCCAGTATTGGGACATTTGTAGATCACCAACAAACAGAGAATCAAACTATAAGTATTTACTTGTTAGATAATGCACGACTCGTGAAACAAATCACAGATACACAAAATTTGTGGTATTGCAAATAACCGACAAATAGCGAATCGATTCACAGAAGCTCATCAATTGAAAAGATATGAAAACAAATTCATAGGAACTTGTTAATTGAGGAGCTGTAGTTAACCAATTCATTAGAACACATTAATTAAGAAACTTTAAGCAATTAAGGGCTTAAGTGCCAAATCTGTAAAATTGTTATACCACTAATGATGTGAGTTGTAAAGGAATCTTACTTGACCATAATTTATAAATTTACTACTTTAAAAATCGTATATAAAACTAAGGAGAGACCACCATAGTTGCTTAATAGTTTTGAGAAAAATCACAGCAATGAAATTCAACACCATTTTCTTTCTTTGTAATGTCGAAGAGTGGTTTAGAATTTCTTACATTCACTTTATTCAGTAACTCCTATTTGAGATGTCAATTATATCGTTTAAAATTTGAAACAATGCTGAATTTTCATCAATATAAAATATTGGAAGTAATGCATTGTCATTTTGCATGTTGGTATCTTTTGGTTAATAAATTGATATGTTGGTTTAACTTACAAAAAGTGAACTTAACTGACTTCGTATTAAGAGTGCGTTTACAAAATTACCTTTTTGTCAATTATATATTTTATAATAGAACTCATTCCGAGAAATTGTTACGATTTGCAGATGAAACAACAAATTTATATCCATTTTTTATTATTCTATGAGAAAGAAAAGTATACGATAAACCACAATATTTAAATAAAGAGTAGATATCAAACTTTTTAAGGTCATTAATATAATCTATACCGTAGCACATGTGTAAGTTAAACTTCTATCATTTCACGAAAAGTTTTTTATCGGTTGTGGATTAAAATTTAAACAAAGTTTCCTTTAAAAGAGTGAATCTTTTCATATTTAAAACGAAAACATTCAGAATAACAGACGTTAAAAAACCACATTTAAAATAAATTTCACAATTACATGTAAATTACTAGAATTGCCATTTTCGATAAAATAATACTTTCACTTTGTTTCCTTCATATATTGATTTTATCATTACATATAATACTGTTAATCATTATTGTCGTTATGGTAATAAAGTACCTACATAAATTTATATAATTTATATATAAATTAATACAAAATACAGAAGCGATTCGAATATTAATAAAAGGTATTTTGATAGTGCAAAATAAAGACATGTGAACGAAACGTAAACAAACCGGAAAGTGATAAAAGGGACCATATGTACTTTTCACTTTTATCAGAAGATGAAAGTAAGGGCAACAAAAGTAAGAGAAGAAGGGTATTTTCAAACGATACGATGCTGAATAAAGGCAAATCATATGGAGTCTGTGAGTATATATGTACGTATGTAAGTACGAGGTTACGTACGTGTGCATGTATTATTGTACTCCTTCAAAGTTTAGAATATTTGAATGGGTATCTGTTTGATTTCGAACTTGTTATTTGACATTTCTCATCGAAACGAACAACACAATTAATTTCCGAGTTTGGAAATCCATTGAGTTATGCCACTGAAAATTTTAAAACCGTTTTGTAAGAAAACGAAAAAAAAACTATTTATATTTGGACTGGATAATTGCAGATTATTTGTATTTCTTCATGGATGTTACTCATTATTTGGATTTCCTTTTATTTTCTTTATTTTTATTTTAGACAATTATTATTATTTTAGAAAATTACTGGCAGACTGAATATGTGCAGAAGAGGAAGCTAACTATCGCGTCTAGTTTGTTGTTATGTTACGTTCTTTATCAGCATATATTTTAGAGGTAATTCTTTTCTGTTGTAAACACCTTTTCACTTGCTACTTTTCGTGCAAAATTTTCTAATTATATTTGTGATATAATAAGTGGATGATTGATTTAGTAATAAATTGTGGTTGTTAAATACTTTTATTTTTCTACACAAAATCAGAATCGAGGTAAAGTTCGAAGCTCGTATCCCCACTTTCCAAGAATTTGGTAAAGAATAAAACATAGTTGTAATGATTCGCGCTGCGTGTTATGAGCTTACAAAGGAAAAACTTTTGCTGTTGTAAAAATTATACACTCTTCTTTATATAACGTGACTCAGCTATCTTTTGCGAGTGGGGTACGGCAAGTTATTCATTAGTGTAAGTAAATATTAAATTATTAGCTATAATTGTTCACAAGTTGTAATATAATTAGTCGCCTATTATTGTAAGTAATTTTGGGGTTATTTTTTTATAACTATATAGTAAATATGGCAAAAACATTCAAAAATGTATTTTGTATCAATCGGTTTTACGAATGAGAGTGAAAATACGACTCCACTAAAATTAAATTAATATGCAAGATCAAAAGTCGTAGGTCTACGATATACATTAAATGCTACAGTACTTCTATTTTTTAGCCATTCTTTATCTATGTATCTTAAATTATATTCTGAACATTATTTAATATTGGTTCAAATTCATTTCGTGTGTTAGCGTAGCCATTACGTTTTGAAATTTGAGCAGTTAAAACACATTTATACCGCAAACTCAGTTGACCACTCTAATCAGTTGCTCAACCATTTCATCGTAATAGCACTTAACTACAATTGAATTGTTAGTCTTGTAAAAAATAAGGGGTTCCTT
Organism: Druceiella hillmani; assembly: GCA_039881145.1. Taxonomy (NCBI): domain Eukaryota; kingdom Metazoa; phylum Arthropoda; class Insecta; order Lepidoptera; family Hepialidae; genus Druceiella; species Druceiella hillmani. The sequence continues at coordinate 2,241,393 of JAYKKI010000056.1, forward strand.
GATTGTCATTACCATAAAGCATGCATACTTACTGTCATTTTGAATGTAGGATATATATTAATAAATACCTTAATAAATAAAATCAATAATGCAGTTTTCATACTTATATTTTTATAAAAAATCAAAGTTCATTAAGCCTATATAGACGTGTAATATAATAATAAAAATTATTTACCCTTTATCTAATATTAGTATTATAACACCAACAAAACATAATTACGTATAGAAACTGAAAACTAACAAAATGCAACTCGAATTTACGTGATCAGTGTTTCGTACCACCGTGTAATTAAGTAGGCGTTGAATTACAAGTGAAATGCGTACTATCTTTGTTTGCTTCGTTTGTTTCTTTGTCTGCTTTGTAAAATTATTATGGTATCATTGTATTAGATTAGTAAATAATAAATATTCGTTATTTTCTTTTTCTTTTTCTGATAGGTAACAATTAGCACATAAAAGTTTTGTCTCATTGGTTGTCAATGAATATAAGTTACTCTTCAGATTGTTTGTAATTAGATAGAACCTATTAGGCAAGAATAGTACTCGCAATACGAGGATTCAAAATATATTTAAGCATTTGTAAACCTGTAGTGGTACGTAATATTTCGATTAAAACGTTTGCAAAATTAATTTTTAGAACATATTTTCTACTACATCCCTCACAGCGCAAAATTGTAAAAAAAAATATTTTCACATAGATTTGGAAACCGTAGATTTTTGGATCCCCATTCACTTGTACTATTTTTTCCTCTTTAATTGTGCTATAAGACCTCTTATTATGCCACTTTAAAGATTGTGTTCTTTTCATCATAAATGTTGATGACTGTATGAATAACGAAAAAAAATATTTTCCAAAGGGTCATATCTTTCTTCTTCGTGAATCCACAAACTTGAAATTTATACAGCAATGAAAGATCGTAAGCTTTAGTATAAAATATTATTAGATATAGTATCAAATTTATATCATAAGCCGTTTTGGATTAAGGACTTTGACACACAGACGGAAAAAAGTGATCTTATGATGGTCCGGTTTTTCATTTACTAGTACGGATACCAAAAACATTTCGATTGTTTGTCTTGTACCGGATAAGCGTTCACACTTAGCGCTGAAGTATGTTTTCGTGTCTATGCTTGTGCGAAATGATAACGGTACCAAATATTATTTACCATTGATTAATTGTAAAGAGGAAAAATAGGAAATTTAGAACCTTATTCGTGTCCACTCTCATCTCTAATAGATTCACTGATTTCTTTCCTTTTCGTTTTCATAAATTAGTTTTAAACAAGATTTGAATAAAAAGTCTGAATAATTAAATCCTAATTTTTTTTTTTTGCAGGTAAAAACTATTGAAAGGCATAAATTAATGTACGTGGATTAAATTTACAGAAATACAAAATACATGTAATATTAAGTAACGATACCTTGGGATATCGATAATTGTCTTGCAATATTTTTATCTCTACGATATTATTTGTGAATACAGTATCGAAACTTTTATTTGATACGGTATCTATTTGCACATATTTTTAATCAAATTATTTTTTAATAACAAATGATCGCCGGTGAAAAAATTACATTATTTGTATAATGTTCTTTTTTACTGAATATTTGTTCAATACGGGTCTCACCACCGACATTTTTGATTTTCTCACGGGTTGCAAGCCAGATCTAAATCCTTGAAAAGTCGGTTTTTTGGACACGTTTTGGAACCTTACATAAAAAGTGTCATTAAAAACAAACTATGTATAGAGAACTGGATTATTTTATAATATTTATTTTATTCCGAACGGAAAAATTGTTTATCGTCCCCTCTTTTATCCACAAAAATTATCTCCCAAAACGTATATTTAATTTTTGCCCACAATATTTTTTCTTTAACAAGAAATTGTGAAAATATGCCCGTAAATATCAAATAAGAGCGGAAAAAAACGCCTATTATAAATTATGAAATCAAGAAATAGAAATGATGTTAAATAAATATCGATTTCATATTGTTACATCATATTATATAAAACTTAATAAATAGGTAGTTAATAAGTATAAAAAATAAACCGAAAAACCAACAAAATTAATTTGCCACTTATTCATTCCAAAAAGAAAAATAAATTATTGATTTTCGGACTTTTGCCATTATTTTCCTTGTGGATATCACTTTTAAATTTCAAGACCAGTAATTAACGAAAAGTACAATATAGGTGTTGATAAAATAGATAGTGAGCTAGTATCACTTTATGTGGCTACTGAAATGCCACATCTATATATCGAGTTGTGTGAGGAGATCACATTTTTTAAAATTGTTGAATGGGGGGCTTGTTATTTGATATTAATGAATACCAAATATCTAGCTCCTTCTGGAAAAACTGTCCTAAAAATAGGAAAACCTAAAAACCGGTTTTCATTTTGTTTCAGAGCGCCTTGCGAGGGATACAAATAAGTTACAGTCTACTGAAGTTAAATTATGATGAGATAAGAAACTATTTTGTAAAAAATAAAAATTTTAAATATAAAAGACGTCAAATCTAATCATATATATGTGACTTTAAAAAAGATCCAAAATGGACATTTTGAAAAAAAATCGAATCAGCTTCCAATAACCACTGAATAGGAAGTCCAGTGAAAGTTACAAAATAATAGAAATTTGAGTATCCAGTTGGAAGTTTTGTGATACACTGTCAGTTTACAAACATAAATTAATTTGAAAAATAGTAACACTGCTAGAGCTATTTGGAATCGGTGCCAAGTCGACTACACCCCTTCTCCCTCATCTTCAATCACACTCTTATGTAGATGAATGCTATATGTCATTTCACTTGATTCCAAAAATCTCTAGTAGTAGCAGCATTTTGCAAATTTATTTATATTCAGAAAAGATATAGTTCTGTAAAAGTTTCAACTTAGCACTCTTATTTTTATTATGTTGTACTTTTTAGGGCTCTTTGTATTCGGTAGCTATTTAAAGTTTGTTCCATTATTTTTTGTAAAAAAACTTTTGTCTTACAATTTTCAGTGGCCATAATACCGTACGTTACTTAGAATGTCATATTCTTACAATGAATTCAATAATATATTATTTATTACTATCGGAACTCGTATCAGCGGCATTCAATAAACCTAAATATATGCATATATACCTACAAACATACATGCGGGGTTTAATAACATTCGATTATTTGAATTTACCCTAGTCAATGTTTCATGCCTGTATATACTTACTTACCTGTCTAACTGCCTACTAACTTACCTACCAACCTACTAAGGTTTTAATTATTTTAAGCAATTATTTATAGGTAATACTACTTACTATTTTATGTAATATTGTAGCTGCTTCATGCCTTTTTTGCATACTAACCTATATATTTACATTTTCATTTTCTTACTAACGTTAAGACAAGCAAATGAGCCTAAACTGGATGAGTTTATTCCTCATCACTAAAGAGTTTTGGTCATCATTTTCCAGCTCCATCAATATATCTTGATTTTTCTCAAAGCGATTTATATCGCCTTCAATCGTGTCAAAATTTTTAGAGATTTTCTTATTATGTTATCATAATATTTATATATGATAACATAATAACAAAATCCAAACTCGATCTAGACACCTCTGCTGCTCACCTTTTAATTCCATAGTTACAATTCTAACAATAAAATGTTCATAGACTTCAAGTAGGGAAATACGTTAAGCAATAAAAAAAAATGCAGTGGATATAGGAACCACTTCTTTTTCAAGTCAGTTAGAAATATTTTAAGAAGAAGGCGAAAAGCATTGTGGTCTTTTGATAATGGACAGGGGTATTAAAAAAGCATAAGAGGGTAATTGACAAAATCCTACAAACTCATGGATATGATAGATTTAGGAATAGAGAAATTAACATGGTTAATTACGGCTTGATTGACGTAAGATTTCTAGCTAATTAAATTTACTTACAAAGTAATGGGATTTGATAAAACTGTGTATATTCAATTGGCAATTTTGTCAATTAAATTACAGTAGTTTTGAATCTATAAAGACGAATGTTAAATACTGGTTTCACCACAATAGAGTTTACTCTCCAAGATATAGTTAGGGCAGATTCTCGCTGAGCGCAGGAAGCGTCTCGAGAACAATTTCAAAAGATCCATTTCTCAAAATTTGTTGTAAACCACTTGAATTAAATACGGAAACTATATTCGATAGCTATTTATAAAAGGGTATTTAACCCAAGAAGTGATTTAGCCGAAGAACGTAAACTTTCGACTCACCGAGTAGCATATTATTTAATTTAATACACGGTGACTTTTAATTCGTTTTACACCTAGAACTAAAGTTGGCGTTTATGAAAAAAAATTATATTTTATTTAAATAAAAGTATCACGGTCAATACACAATTAAATACACTGTGTATACAACCAAGTGCATGTGCACTTATTATCCGCGCGGTTGAGCGTTAGTATCGCATTGTGCTCGACCGCAAATAAAAGTCTACAGCTACAAGGTCGGGGCTGCGAGCAGACCATGGAACAGGATCCCAATCAATGCTCGCCAAATACACTATTAAGGTACTCTCGTACCGCAAGCGCGTCAGTGAATATACCAGAAAATGCATTTTGTTTTAACCTTTTGTACGAAATATGATGGGCGCGGTCGTGCAATTGTGACGTCTTACGCTGATTGGTCTAGTTACCGATTTTTGAGTCCCTAAGTGGGATCGTGTCGGAACGTTCTGGGTTACGCGCATAAAACTGTGTTTATACGGTTATTATTTTTTGGTTTCGGATTTTAGACTGCGTATAAAATTTCGTCATAGCGAATTGGCACTTATAATTATTTTAATGTTGCAAACGATTAGTATTCGTGATAAATATGATGAACAACTATGAAAGAAAATCACGTGAAACAATATCTTGGAAAGTTATTTTAACATTGCGAATGGATATTATTCATGATAGACATCAACTTTGGTTTTAGGTGTAAAACGAATAAAAAGTCACCTGTATAGTTTAAACATTTTCTAAAGACTTGCAATTTTGGTTATCAATTTTTATACAATATTTTGAAATATATGTCTACATATCTAATGTCTAGATACATTCTCGCACAAAGATTTCATATTTGAATCTTGCTTAAGTACAGATATTATTTTCATAAATTTTTTTAAAATAAAAATGTATGATGAGATATTGATATTCAAAATAAAGTGTGAGTACCATTTTGTTATATTTTTATATGTAATAAAGCGTAGGTGCTAAATAAATAGTGAATAATGAGATTTTAAAAAATTATGACAGTATTATTTTCGTTACAAATAGTTTGTAATCAAGTCAGAATAGTGTCAAAAAATATATTCCACTATTCTCCTGTCTGTGGAAGTACTTACTCAAGCGTATGTATAATTGTTACATAAGGTAATCTTAATTATGATAGAAAAACTAATTTTTTTTTAAATTTTTGAACTAAGAACATTTCAAATTAGTATATGTTTTTTATATGACTATAAACAAAAATAAAAAGCAGTATTAGATAAATACCATTTATTTATAACTTACAGTCAAACTTGAATGGAGATTTATTTTTATTCCATTTCTCCATATTCCTCAGAGATTTGTTTTTACTCTCATTTTATATAAAATTGTATCTTTATTTTGAATTTCATTTAAGCCGAATTTTGGATTTGTTTAGACATGTTATCTAAAAAAAGTGCAAACAAATTATGGGCATGTATAATTGATAAACGATTTAACTGTTACAACATAGATATATGGCCTTAAATATGCGCCCTATGAAACTTCATTGAAAAAATTCCCGATTATCGAGGGTTCCGCCCCTGCAACATAAACAACGCCCTATAGAATAAAAACGAAAATGCAGATATCTTTTAAATATATATATTAGGTACTGATCAATGAGTAATGCAATTATGTGGTTACACGCAGGAAGCTTTCCATGCACCGCTATATTTAAATGTATATTTGATATGTATTATGTACAGCGTTTGTTCTATGCAACACATACAATTTGCTTCAACGAATACAATACTGACACCATCTTAACTTTAAAAATCTTTGAGATATAACAAAACAAGAAAATTATTAGTCTCAGAGTTACTGTCTATAATTTCCTTTAAAGTGTATGTCAATAACTTCAGTAATTTTCAAGTTAAATACATTAGTGCAGACAACAAACGAATACAATACTGACACCATCTTAACTTTAAAAATCTTTGAGATATAACAAAACAAGAAAATTATTAGTCTCAGAGTTACTGTCTATAATTTCCTTTAAAGTGTATATCAATAATTTCAGTATTTTTCAAGTTAAATACATTAGTGCAGACAACAATATTTTTGGAACAGATTCATTTTAGTAATCGAATATGCAAACGGAAAAATATTTAAAAACAGAAATGTCAAGAATTACAGACAGTGACTACAAATTTATATAACTGCAATTATGATCTCAAACATTTTCGAGGCATCTTTGGCACATATTTTTTTCAAATTTAATCGAATAAAAATCAAACAAAAACGAATTATTTGTTGCCTGAATTAAAGATGTTATTGAAACTTGAATATAAATTTCTGAGTATTTAAATATTATGTCGCCCAATTATTTTAATGAGAATATATAAAAATGTATGATCGAGGGCAAATGTTTATTGTATTGGATATATGCCATAAAATATAAAAAGTGATTTAATCTAGATATTCCATACACATAAAATAACTAACATGAAACAGGAGAAAGCATTCTTAATGAAATGAAAAAGCCAAAACATGATTGAGATTTAAAGTATATAATTTTTAGTAAAAATTTAATGAAATGACAAATTGAAATCATGATTTCTTGAAAGAAAAGCGTGAACATTTCTAATGCATGAAAATTAATATACATAATTTTTACGTATGCATGATGTGAACTACTCAAGTTTAAAAATTATATACATTATATTCCACCAAATACACAAGGCATAACATAGAGTAGATAGATATAAACAATATTCCCGTACGACTTTAAAAAATTTGATATCCGAAAAATCTTAATGTGTTACTACTTCATAATAAACAATGCTTAAACCAATGTTTCTTGGTGAGCATTAATTTTTCTTTCAACTTTAATTTTAATTCTTAGCTTTTTAAATAAAAATAGCAGTATTTGATTACATTGAATCACTTATCCTTCTTTTATTAGTCAGTTCTCTATTCCGTTAAAAAGTCTCTCCCACAAACTATATTTCGTTGGAGAGACCTTTCAATTACCTTAACTTTTTAATATGTAACCGAGGTTTTCTTAATTAGAAAATAAATTTTTTTTTATTTGCAATGTCTTTTGACGATCATAGATCTCGTTATAACATTAATTCCCATTCTCGTGTGTTATTCGACTTCGCTACCAAGAAGAGTTAGTTTTGGAAATATATTTTGCTTCTCTTTGTTGATATTACTTATATTTTATATTTTGTTTTTATATCTTATCTTGTGACTTGGCAATTCAGTGCACACACATTATTAATTTTTAGTTATTGTTATATTATAATTTGATTATAATATATAATGACAGCAATTAATACTATTTTCCCAAGGATGACAAGGTGTACTTTATTATAGCATAGCGCACTGGCACAAAAACACCTGAATATAACTAATTTTTTTATGTTCTATGTAATGAAATACATATATATATATATATATATATATATATATATATACTATTCATACATATGTGTGCGCGCACGTGCGTGCGTGTGTGTGTATTAATGTGTTCGCTTATACATACATATGCAGTATGTATGCTCTAGTATGGGACAAATTCGATTTCGAAATGTCATTTCAGCCTGAAAAATTTTCACGTTACGATTCATGGTCAATCCCACTTTGAGCTGCTGTTTTTGTTATTTATTTACAAATACACTCGCACTTGCTCCATTCCGTGTTTTCACATGTTTGTACCTTAAAAGTAAAAACAAACTTCCTATAAGATCATTTACGTGTCTGCACGTGCATATTATATTGTACTTTTAGGGAGGCAAATTAAGCACTATGTTTTTATTATATGTCGTATATTTTAGAATTTTTTTCCAAATTAGCTTTTCTTAATTACTATCCCAAACAACTGATGGGAATATGCATAAATTTTTAACGTCGTCGTGACATTGATTTATTACGTAATTGACCTGTTTTCAATAAAGGCAGTTACATGTGTAATAGAAAAAGACTGTTTTACGGGTTAAGTTAACTCTATGTCATCGATATATATACTTTTAAATATACAAAGATCGGTAAATATACCGACAAAATTCGAATACAATAAGACTTACTGTAGTTCACCAGCATTTTCAACGGTTTTGATATTTTTTTCAATCATCCTTGATATAAAAAAGAAACATTATTTAACTTAGTACACAAATAGAAGTAAATATTACTTAAATGTATTACAGTTATACTTAAAGTTAAATTTAACTGTAATAAATTTTTTTCCGTTTCTTTATTTACTAGACGAATTTAATGTTAGAGTATATATTGGAGATTAAATGCTACATGAGTAATATTTCCTTGTAAACAATAAATTTCGAGAATGTTTTTCTTAGTTAGATTGGAAACGGAACTTCAATAAATGATAATAAGCGTAGGTTATATCTGAAATGGGCAAACAAAATAAAACATGAGAATAAATATTGACACGAGTTACGAGGGAAGAAGGAAAAAACAAAATCATAAATAAAGGGAGAATGAAAGCACAAGAGCGTATGGCAGGTAGGTTTTTAATCGATCCTGGAACCTTGACAATAACTCGATGACAAATATTATATGAGTCGCTTTCTAGTCGCGTCGCTTGATAGGAAACACATTTCATTTTTTTTTCAAAAACTGTATAATCGTGAACGAAATTAGCAGTTAATACTAATTTTTGAACGTAATGAGTTGCCCCTTTTGCAATTTAATACTTCAAAAGTACACATTTTAAAAACTTGGTTACACGGAACAGGACTACATGTTATATTATCAAAATTATGCATACATAACTGCAAGAATTATTCTCTGAAAACTAATTTTGCTTGGTGTTAGCGTCGATAGGCATCAAGAAATTAAAATCACCCATAATGGATTACTTCTAAAGGGTTATTCATGAACAGAGCATGTGCGAATTCATCATTAATCAATCTGTATTTTGACGGCTGGTGTACATTAATTTAATTTCTATGTTCAATAAGAGTTCGACTCGTAAGAGCAGTCACATCAACGACATAATATTTAAAGAATACATTTTCCGTTCGAATTGTTTAATTTCTTATAAATGGCCTTAATTTCTATAAATATTTTCATACCAAAGAAAATTTTATAAATTACTCTTTTTGGCTGTGTTGTATTATGTTGGTAACAAGGCTTACGTCCTTGAGGTGCGGTTCATCGCAGTGTCCCCGGATTTCATTTCTGAACGCTTGTCTAGTGGGGTATGAGTGATATTTGTAATCGCATATCTAAAAGTGACTAAATAGTGACTATCATTTTACATCCAACATATCGAAGAGGTTTGAGAAAGATGAAGATTATTATGATTTAATATAACGGTGTCTATATGAAATTAATGCTCCCATCTATACATAAAAAAATATACAAAACCCTGATTTGATGAATATTATGATTTTGGTACTGAGAATACCATCTATTAGCATTTTTAATAAACTTTATGCCCATAGATATTTTACGAAATGGTTTCGTCAACGCCCTCTATTAATGTTTTTTGTAAAATTTATACTAACAGATATTGGAGAGATATATAAAAAATAATAAAAAACAGAAAAATAAGTGATTATAGGAGTAATAATAATAGCGGTAAGCGTGATGTAATGATTAGCGTATTGACACAGTATGCCGAAGACGTGGGTGCAATTTCCACCGGTCCGATGGCTTTTTCCTTTTGTCATTTAAAACAGTGATTCAACATCAACATCAGTTCCTGTTGCTCCGGTCGGAGCATAGGGCAGACGTAAAATTTCTCCATTTGGTGCGGTCTGCGGCCAGTTGCTTAACCTCTCTCCAGGTCTTTCCAGCTGTCTTTGCTTCTTCCTGGACGGTTCTCTGCCAGGTCTTTCTTGGTCGGTCACGTCGTCTTGCTCCTTGGGAGTTCCAGTCGAGGGCTGCCTTCTCGATGGCTTCGTCAGCCTTTCGTTGCATGTGGCCGATCCAACGCCAATTCCTCTCTCTAATCTAGTCTGCGATGGGTTTTTGGTCCGTTTCAGCCCACAGATCCTGTGAAACAGTGATTGCTACCCTGATATTAATTTTTAACGTTAGACTTGATGAACTAACGGCATTTGTAAGTTTTACGCTAATTGAAAATTAGTCTGTGTCGATATATTGAATAAATCTATATTGTTTCGGTATTAATCCATACATCTTTTATCGATTGTCAAAATTTTTATGGTTATGATAAAGCCAATAATTTTTAAAAAAATTACTAAAAATAGAGAAAATTTTTATCAGGGCATGAAGACAAGGACTGGATATACCTAACGATAGTTATTGTTTGTCTAAACAGTATATTATTTAAGAGGTAAACATTTTATGTTTGATAAAGGTAATCTCAGAGGTTGCTAATTTGGTTAAAAAATATTTAAATGGATCGTAATAATTAAGAGCGTGTCAGTGATAACTTCGTAACTTAAATTAACTTAAAAACTGTCAAGGGGAAGACTTCTGGACAAGCACTCATTTTTTTATGTAAATAATGAAACTAAGTATTATATAAACTAAATATATCTACAAAGACACGCATATTCGTGACAGCATATGTCCCTCTGCTAAGGTTAACCCATAAAATTGTATAGTGAGTCTCAAAATTGACGTAACCAAATAATAAGTCGTTACAAAAGGTAAAATTCAATTCCTATAAAAATAAACGTGTTCTTAATAAAATCAATATTATCATTTGGATAAATATTGTTCTCTATACCAAGCTATTTAATAGGTCATTTTATGATCATTTTTTGAGTAAGCGAACCAAAATATAATTGCTAGATCTCTTTTAAAATGAGGACAAAGTTGCACTAATATATATAGCAACGTGGAGACTGATCGATGTAACAAGATATAAGTTTATTTCTACTAAAACTCGTTAGATGTCGCTGCACAATTTTCAATTGCGATATTAATGTTATTTCCTTTTTACATAAGTATATTTCATGTTTATAGAAAATCAAAGAAATGGCTATATAAAACTTACTTATTTGTTAATTTCATTTAGTAATTATTCATCAAATTATTACATTATAAATTTTGGTACTAGCCCTTGATTGCAGAGATAAACATATACAGTCACTTTTTAACGTAGTTCAATCAAGCTCTTCGAAATTGGAGAATTAACTATTATACTTCATTGAATGTACCAAAAACTTCAACTAACCCCTCACACTTTCCCAGTTTCAGCATAGCAGTCTTAATTCTTAAGAGAAATGACTATAACTTATATCCATAACTAATTAATCTATTAATTGATCCCCATATATGTAATGGAAAGTAAATATATATATATATATATATATATATACATATACAGATATATATATATATATATATATATATATATATATATATATATATATTACGCTGTTGGTACCATACGACATTACGCTTTATTATCTCGCGAGAACCTGTTCGTTTCTAAATGGAATAAATGCATTTAATACGAGTGAATATTATAAGACGATAATCATATCAGTACATGAGCAAGCTTTATATTTGTGTGTTTACGTTTTTACTAATAAGTTGGCTTCTGAATTAACTTAAAAAAATTCACTTAAAAACACAAAAATTAAAAAACTCTTAAAATATATCTATGCGTTCATAAAACTCGACAAATGAAACAAAACTATAAACTAGACTTTAAATGCTGACAAATATTGTCAAAAGAATTTAAATACAGATTACTTTTTAATTAGTTGTTGTAAAATTTAATACATTAAAAAAATTTGCTTAGGAATAATATATTATTATTTAGAATTTATATTATATTGACCAAAGGAGAAAATTTTAAATTGTTTGCAAAAACATTAGATTTATGACAAACAAGAATAAACATTTCGCTTCATATTCGTTTATTTTTTTATCAAATGTAATCAAATATCACCCAAAATACACTTCTCATATGAAAGAGTAAGGTATATTCTCGATACATAAAACACAACGGCTGTCTATTTTTGTACTCATATCTGAGTTATAACAGACGGATTACAATCGTTTTTCACTATCATAGATAGTACTTATTAGCGTAGATGCTCAAGTTACAGAGATGTGTTAATATTTGTGAGAACTGTTTTTTAAATTGAGGCATGGAGTGTTGTGAATGTTACGACGAGAGCAGCAATATTGGAGACTGGAAAAAGTTATTTTATCAAAGAGAAGTCCAAATATAATTGAGAATCGTGAGAGACGTAAACATCACACTATCTACGCTGGCAGAGTCACATAAAAAGCTAACATTTAATAGTACTATTTTCAGTTCTAACTTTTTATATATTATGTGTACATTTTAAAAGAAAACGTTTTATTTTCTTTTTATGGATCTTTCAAAAATAACGCTTCATGTTATATCATTGTAATAGTTACATATTTCCGTATTACATAAGTAAAGGTTAATATGTATTGTGAGTGTTTATTAAAATAAATATTAATAAAACATTTCACAGTTAAATGAAACTACGTGATGTAGTATTATTTCTACTTTCTTTAAGTTCTTTACGACGACCTAGGTTTCGTTGTATTACAACATCTTCAGGTGGGCTATTAGCAAAGATCTTTTCTAATAGCCCACCTAAAATATTGTAATACAACAAAACCTAGGTCGTGGTAAAGAACTTAAAGAAAGTAGAAATAGTACCACATCATGTAGTTTCATTTAACTGTTTATAATGAATTTCTACAAAATTAACGTAAAATATATTCAATAAAATATTTGTTGACACAATAATTTATTGAACTTGGTAGCTATTTTCACAATCGGGTAATGTAAACAAGTTTTAGTTTCTTTGATTTATAATTAACCAATGCGAGTCTAGCTTGCTTATCGAGGGTTGCGAATCTCATTTGAGATAAAATTATTTTATTTATAAAAGGTATGCATAATGTACACTTCCTTGTGCAATAAATATTTAATAATTCTAAATATAATTAATTAGGGTGTATTTATATATTATCGCGAATATCTCTAAACTACGGCATTTCGAATCATAGTTATAATTTTTTCACAAATTTCCCTTATGCTTCATAATAACAAGTTGTGTCCTTTCCGAAAGGATTAAGAGAGAACTTATTTATACATATTTTTGAGAGTAAAAAACCCAAAAATATGAAAAAAAATTTCAAGGCATTTAAACCAGTCCTTTCATACGATACCGCTCATAATATGAAAATTTTTATAGTGCCTAATTTGTTCTCCCGAAAATTTCAGCACAAATATTTTCGAATGTTAGCTATAGAAAAAACTTGCAGACTTATATGCTATATGTATAAGAATACCAAGTTTCAAGCGGGAACATTTCAGAGAAAACCGCTGCTATAGAGACGGTTACGTGAGTGAAAGTATTACGTATTCCTTTTCGAAGCATTGAAACCTATAATACGAACAAAAGACGAAACAAATAAAGTAGGACATAATAAGTGCAATACAAATAAATATTGAAACTTAATATTGACTATATTTTTAGACAATCTCGTGCAGAAATATTTTTTTATAAATCTCTGTTTAACACTCAAAAAAAATACTACACTCATTAAATACTTGTGAGTTTCTTCGGATTAAAACATATAATGTTTGGCAACCAAATTATTTACAGCTTTACTTATTATTACATATTCATTGAGAATGGTGTTCGAGTTAACCTGGTTAATCCCATTGGGATGAACAAACGTCCATCCCGCAGAGTTAAACTTGTCTAGCCAGGAGACGATATCAATATCAAGTGGAGTCTGTATCATATAGAGGGAATAGGTAATGCTCCCGTACATTGAACCATGGCATTTAGTACGGGGATTTCACAGGTCATTTTCCATTAATTAAATCGCTATTTTGATCCGACGATACTGGAACGTTTTGATCCATTAAGGAGGAATCACTTAAGTACTGAAATCACGATGGAATCACTATTTGAATGCAAATGTTACTCAAAGAAAATTCATTGAAAATGATCTTTTATATTTTTAATTTTCTTTCGATCGAAGTCGTCTTGTAAATCTAAGCACGCACCTCTATTATTATTTGAAAACATCAGCCTTGCTCAACGTGGCATTTTGTCGCTTGTTCGCTTTTTACGATTCGCTAGGTAAAGAAAATGATATATATATATATATATATATATATATATATATATATATATATATATATATACATATATATATATATATATAAATGTAAGTTTTTTTTACCTGTATAGTAAGAAAAAAGCGAGTGACAAAATACAAAGTCTTGTTTTTCTTTTGCATTGCTACCTTCAAATATAATTATTTGACAAATCATAGTTTTCCACAAATTCATTTTCTTACTCGTCGTTTCCGTCAATCATTAATTTTCACACAATATTTGCCGAGAGTAAAATTTATTTCCAGAAAATTTCCTACTTTCTTAATTGCATATATCGATGAATTTTATGTACGGTAGTAACATTGTTTATATTATTTAACCGCTTATTGTGTGTTAAAACAATTACTTTCTTTATGTTGTAACGACATTTTCCTATAGTTTTGGCAGCGCATTCAGTTTCGGTTCTGGGGCATAATTTCTTTCAACATATATATTCTCAATTTCTCTAAATTATACACAGTCTATCTTTTAACCTTAAATACACTTTATCTTTAAGTCAAACTTTATTAAATATGTCAAGGTGTTCAAGCGTGAAAGGAAGACAAACGAACACATAAAGAGACAATATTTCACATTTTTTATATTAATTGAGATATACACAGAAAGAGGCCTTTTTCTTAGTTTATAACATTAAGATATTCTACAGTACATTATTAGTATAATGTAAAATCTTAGTTTCCATTGTTATTTATTATTCTTTATCATTAACGTAATTTTTTTTTATTGATTGTTTTAAAGTATTATAAATGTACGTGTTCACAGTTATTTTTAACGGATTATTATTAGTATTGTTTTGTATTATTGGTTCGTAGTAATAAATAAGTTATAAGCCGACCAAGTGTAAGTCGTCGAGCTTACTCGTACACTACAAGAACTCGGTAGCTACGATATTTAAGGTGACACTTTGGTAAATATAATGAAGAAATTTGCTTATTAAATTAAAAATATTATATTTCATAAATATTTTAAATGTGTTTTTCTTTGAATACATTATATTTTCTATACGCATAATGAGGCATAGTTAATAGGACGCTCCAAATAAATAAGTGGATAATTTAGACTAGCCTATTGCTTTCTCATACTAAAAGAAACACATTTGTATCCTATGAAAAATACATTTTCTCTCTGGAGAAAAAAAAGAAATTTTGACACACATCTCCATGTGTGGTAACTGTCTTAGAATTATATTGTACAATATGTTATATACGATTTTTTGGTTTGTATTAAATTAATATATATTATGCTTAAGTTTGAAGTATACAACTTTTTGTTTAAGAACTCGTGGTCTCCAGTAGTGATAAAAATGGAGTGCAATCGAACTCATTAATATGTGTCACAGTTTTTAAGAAAATTAATACTTATAATTTTTTGTATTATAATGTAAATCAACGTGTAACTAGACAGGTAGCCAGTAGAATAATACATAATTTTAATTCTTTTTTTTTTGGAAATTGATGTCAATGAACTTCAGAAGAGATTTTAGTGATTCATGTTGCTACTTAAATTTTAAGTAAATAATTGAAACGACTTTAAAGATGTTTTTGGGCTCTATAGATAACAAATTATTGTAATAATGGAATATGTGATGAAGGGACAATTCCTTATAAAGGCTTTCTGTAATGTGTTTAAACGGTTCTCCCCTACCAAATTATTATTACGTAAATATTGAATATATTTGGCGTTAATTTTGTAAATATTAATTTCAGATCTTTACTAATAACCCACCTAAAGATGCTGTAATACAACGAAACCTAGGTCGTGGTAAAGAACTTAAAGAATGTAGAAATAATACTACATCACGTAGTTTTATTTAATTGTGTATTACGTAAATATTTTTAAAATACCCCTACTCAAAAATAAGGGCATGTTAGCCATAAACAAATTTGCAAATTAATGGTATATAATTTTTAAAACGAATCATGTACACATACTGTATGTTCTATAAGTAATAGTATAATAAGAGTGGTCAACACAATTTTGTATGCAATCGATATCCCTTTTTTAATTTTCAAGAGATTTAATGTTTTTCTTAGAGTAATATTCCTTTTGACCGAAACAATAAGACTGAAATTCAGATGCGACGTAATTCTATGTTATGTTTATACGATAAAATATAATTTTTAAGAAAAATGTGGAGGAAAACTCACTTTGCCTATCTGAGAAAGCGAACGAGTTGATATGGAGTATCACATGGAACCTTAGAGCCAAATCCTTAGAACCAAAAGAACACCAAGGAGTCTTATGTTTGAGATGTCACTAGCTTCATCATATTCTCTGGAGTGATATAATGTATATAACCTCATTGTAATTCCAATAAGGTGGAATTTTGGTAACAATTTTTTTTAATGTAGATGTTATTCACGAAAATTATCCCAGTAATAAAAATATGGAATTTTTATTTTTTTTAATTAATTTTTTGAAGTACATTGTGTATTAGGAAATATATAATAACAGCTGGATAAATGTTTTAAATATTTTATTAATTATAATTGACAATTATGTGGAAAACTGAATTTTATCTTTGAGAGAAAGTTTAATATTTTTATTAAAATAGATAAACATGATAAACAAATTATTGAATTTTATTTTCAACATTCCGTACACCCATTAAACGACTAGAACTTTTGTTTGGACGTGTGGGAATAGTCAATAGTCTATTAATGCCTGTGATACTGGATAGTCCGAACTAAGTAAATTTGGAATTATCACTCCAAGGGATACTCT
The DNA here is from genome assembly GCA_039881145.1 of Druceiella hillmani. NCBI lineage: Eukaryota > Metazoa > Arthropoda > Insecta > Lepidoptera > Hepialidae > Druceiella > Druceiella hillmani. The sequence goes on from JAYKKI010000056.1 coordinate 2,258,447, forward strand.
TAAATATGTTTCACTCTTATTCAGCCCTCGAGCTTCGAAGAAATTAATCGTTTTTATTCTCATGTTGACTGAAGACTTATCCTCATACATCTGTTCGTCTCACCTCTATCTCAATGTTTGTTTCAGTTAGGTAAATAGTAATGAGTATCGAATTTATATATTAACTAAAAGAATATTAATCTGAAGAAATGGGAGAAATGAAATAACTACATACATATAACTTTTAATAGTTATACATTTGTTAGAAAAATATTTTGAAGTCAGTACGTTGCAAGTTTCAATATTTACGATAAGATCTAGATTGAGTAACTCTTTAGAACCTTACAGTTTTAATATATTTGAAACATTAAAATGTTTACTCTCTGAATTTATAATTTGTTAATTTCTCGTATATATATATATATATATATATATATATATATATGTACATATAAGTATAAATGTATATATATATATATATATATATATATATATATATATATACATGCATATACATACGTATATTTTTCAGCACACATTTACTAAATTTATTAAATTAGAGCAATTCTTCCTGATAGAGTTAAGCAACTAAGTTGAAAATTTTGCAGGTGATAATAGCCCACCATTGCTTATAGCCCAAACGAAGATGTAATAAAACGAAACGTAGGTCGTGATAAAGAGCTTAAAGAAAGTAGAAATAATACTACGTCACATCGTTTCATTTAATTGTGGAAATAAAAAGACGCAATTTCGGAGAGTCGAATGGTTTTGCAGGGAAAAGCTGATGGAAATATGGGGTTTGAATATAAGGGGTTAGAGTCAAGAAAATTTCAGAATGCAGCAAGAAAAAGACTGAATTAATTAAGACTGAAAAAAGGAAATTCATTTTTTATTGTTATTGTAATAAAAAATGAAAGTTATTTACATATAACTTACGATTTAAAATTATATACATAAGTAATTATAATTTTTTTAGATGATCAAACATAAATCATTCATTAAAAATCTATTTAAAAATATGTTTACTTCTGTCAAACGGCTGCTAAATATTACCGTATATATACCATATATATATATATATATACATATATATATATATATATATAAATATTACCGTATATATACCGTATACCTAGGCTTGAATTTTTCTTTACTGTATTCAATTTTAACGAAAATATTTCAGTAACTTTTTTGTAAAATTAAAAGCTTTGCCATGTTAACACAATAAGCGACATGTTCAATTTCTTTCACGGTTTCAAATTTAGTAAGGAATATGAAGCAGGGGAGAGGAAAACGCGAATGATTTTTGGATAAGTCTGTATATTACAATATGATTGAGAACGTATATATACTTGTATATTTAATACGAAAAGTCTAGAATTTATCCATTGGTTATTTTATTCATTTTAATACATGAAACATTATGCTTTACGAAAAACCCAAGTCAAATAGCAAAATTTTATTTCATTAGACCAAAATTGACATAGCATGCAGAAAATTGATATTAATGAATGAAATATTGTAATCAGTGTGTAAATAATGTGACTATTTATAGCGTAACAAAACAATTAAGTTTTCAACCAAATGATAAAAACCTTGAAAACCTTGGAAACGAACCGGCCTATTTGAAAACTTTTCAAACGCATAATTATCAATATCATTACATAAATATTTACGAAAAGTTAAAAAATATAGTTTACTCTTTAAATAATTTTTTAGGTTATGAATATCCCATTTGCAAGCACAATGGCCCTATTATGAAAATCCCTATTAAACAGATTTTCAGTAATACTTTCCTTTCTTAGTTAATAAACAATTTTTTTTAGTTTTGTGCTATATTATTCATACATTTAAAAATATTTTTGGAAACTTACAAATTTGTTATATAAGTACATGTCGGTTATTTATAGTAGAAATTACTATGGAATATTTTACATTATATATATATATATATATATATATATATATATATATATATATATATTTAAATATATATATATATATATATATATATATAATTTTTAATGGATTTAAATAAATACGAATTCTGAAAAGTGCTGTAACATTTTAATTGTAAGATGAGAAATGGATTCGAATATAAGTCTTCTTAAAAAAAAATTTGAGCATATTAGAATACGAAAACATAAGTTTATTTAATTAGGAAAGCAACTCTAAATAAAGTGTATCGTGGATCTTCCTCAATTCTGTGCCGGACACTTTGGCTAAAGCTTGACAGCCATGATGACTGCCGCATTTATATATTAAGCAACACGCATATTAGATCTTCAGTCAATAGCTGTAGGTTTCCTTATAAGTACGTAAATTAAAGTAAATGGTGCGTAAAGTATTCGATTTAGGGCCTTGTCGGTCAGTATACTGAGACAATTACCGACTTCTTTTATAATATGTATCCGTAAAACATTAAAATTTATAATTATTCTTGAAAATTTTTCTTTAACTGTTTTTATCCCAAAATCATGTTAATATAAATATAGTGTTTTATATTACTAAATGTAAACTCGTAAATTGACGTTATCCTTAAATGGATATAACCAATACTGAGTGATATCTGTTATATCCATAATTCCGTGTTCCAGTTCGAGTACGGAATCCGGAAAATATTAATATGAGGTAAAGCGGCAAAGGGTTGAAACCACAAAGCGGTTTACAAATATTGAATTATTTAAACTAAAAAAGCAAAAACCTACTTATTAACACAATTATTTTCAATATCGTGCGGAAGTTAGAATTAACGAGATCAGTAATAAAATTTAATTATGGACAGTTTGAAATAAAAATGAAAATAGGAAAAGTTTTTCAGTTGAGATAGTTTTCAAATGAGATAGTTTTCTAGATTCTATTTCTTTTTTCTAGATTCCTATATATATGATATGATTTCTAGATTCTTAGATTTCAAAGGTTTGGTCAAGGGAAACATTAAAATGTAATATTTTGTAAGTTAGGAATATATAAGTATAAAAAGTGTAGCTCTCAAATCTTCTGTTTTTTGCCATCTCTAGGGTTCTGTACCGTAATAGGAACATCAGAACCCGTATAAGATCACTCACGTATCCGTCCGCAGTTCCGTCATTGACATTTTACTCAGAAACCGGTTGATGTAAAAGTTCCATATTTGATACAGTAATAAAACATTTTATTCCGCATATACGGAAATAAGCAAAATTTGCGGATTAACAAAATATATTACCAAGGCTAATAAAATAGCTTGCAGTTAAAAAAAGTTAATTGAAAATTTTAGAGAAAAATTCAAGCAACTGAAAGGTTTTTAAATATCAAATTAACCGTGCCCTTTGTAAAAATAATTTAAAAGTTTCCCAAAATATATTTTTATTACTTTTAGATGTTATATCTTCAGATACATACAGAAAATGTTTGTGAAATATTTTTCTATGTATATTTGAATATACAGAAAAATATTTTGACATTTCTGAAACTACTCAATCTAAAACTATTAAAAATATATGAGTTTTTAGAAGCCCACACAAAGTTAGTAGGAAAACTATAACGGTGATTCTAGATATTATATTTTTGACGTACTTCTCGTGTTATTATGCCTATGAAAAATATCAATATATTTATTTTGTTTATTTTCAAAACCGATTTTTTTCATAAACCATGCGACATATATTATCACTTTGTTTTTATACAGTCGTACTAAAAATTTAACCGGAAATAAATGAAGGGCTTTAAATTTTGTTTTCTCAATTCATGTATAAAATGGAGATCATTTGAAAAGGCTTCTCGTGAAAAATATGGAAATACTTTGTTACCATTTTTAATAACATATTTTAAAGGATTTTTGATACATCTTTTGATACAAAAATAGCAATCCGCTTTCTTATTCTCGAAACAAGTGAACCTAAAATAATGAAGGAACAGGTAAAATCTGACTAGATGTGTACAAGAAAAGTGCAGCAATTTTCCTAGATCACACATTGCCAAGTAGGTATTCGCGTAGTGAACAATCAAAAGCCTCGTAATATAAGCTCTCCTCGTTCGTGACAGGATTTTATCACATCGACTTTAAAAAGTTGCACCAATGGATAAAAAAAGTGTTGTTCAGATGATTAAGAACTCATTGATGTTACGTGTAGGAAAAATGACGAAAATGCGAATAATGAGAAAAAAATATTATCCTAGTTTTTACATTGCAAATAATAGATATTGTAATTTATAAATTTATTCACTTTATAAGAGGCTGACTGTAAGTGTTATCTATAGTTGCTGTAGAGTTTCACGTAACGCAAAGTCGATTTTAAAACTTTATTGTGTCAATAATTAATGAATTTCAAAATATTTCGTTTCACGTTCGTTAATTAGTATGATAAATTTTCATTATAGAAATGTTACATTTATGTTTCTCCTCAGATATTAACACTTTTCACTTTGCATTTCAAAAACTTCACTTTCACCTAAACCTCGGGCACAAATGTTTCAATTAAAGAATTAAATCATTGATACCATTAATTTACTATTACTCAGCCAGAATTCTTGGCTAATATCCGCCCAACAGTGAATAAGTCACTTGAAGGAATAAACGATGGCGATGATCCTACAAAGAGTCTGAGAACTGGGCGTCATAAATAATTCTGTCACTTCAATTTAAGTTTTATAACCAAATTAAGTAATGCTTTATGAGAATCCGTGATTGAAACTTCATAGAAATCTGTGATTGAGCTGATTAAAGTACCACGTGAATATTACCTGAGTGAGCTTTAACAAGCATGCATAGTGTTTTTTGTATGCATGTAAATGTATTAAAATTTGCATGTTTAATATTTTTTAATATACGGAATCAAAGCAAACTTTTGCACCCCTTTTAACCAAGTGCGTACTCATTTGTATACCCAAGAAGACTATTGAGCAACAAATAGAAGGTAACTAAAAGAGTCCATAAAACATCAGAGGTAATGAAATTTAAATATTAACTTCACGTTGTCATTTATAAAGTTGTAGGTTTGGTAACAAACGGAGAATTGAGATAAGTTATCCCACTTTAATTACCATATACATACAATATAGTTTAAGTTAAGTTATTGCTGCACGTAGTTGTATATTGTAATTGCAATTCTTATTTCACAGTTAATTGACCATATACAAAAGAAAAACAAATTGACCAACTATCCAAACTCTTTCCCTTTTAATAGCAACATTTATATTATTCACAATTAAATGAAACTATGTGATGTAGTATTATTTCTACTTTCTTTAAGTTGTTTACCACGATCTAAGTTTCGTTGTATTACAGCATCTTCAGGTGGGCTTTCAGCAAAGATTACCAATAGCCCGCATGAAGATGTTGTAATAAAATGACACCTAGGTCATGGTAAAGAACTTATAGAAAGTAGAAATAATATTACATCACGTAGTTTCATTTAATTGTGAATAACGAATTTCTATAAAATTAAGGCCAAATATATTTAATATTTTCATTATTCTGACCACAAATATTTGGCAATTTAAAATATGAAAGCCTCCATTAGAAATTGTAACATATAATGTCATATAAAGAATGCAATGAATGCAATAAACTATTTCTATTCGTGATTTAAGTATGAAGACATATATGTGATACATAAGTTAAACACGGCATACGCGAATAAGTTTTAATAAAATATATCTTCAGCGCCTGAAAATTAGTTAGGTAAATAAATACATTTTCCATTTATTTATTTTGCGTTTATAAATATGTTAGATCTGATAAATAAATAAAAAGGCGAGTAGTCTATATATCTGTTCATAAAGTTATATTATAAACTTCACATTTAAAAATATTTGCAAAAATAATAATTCAAGGGATGCCGGATAAGTGGTAGAATGTACTAAGATTATTCGTGAAATATTTGTCTGTTTCATCAGTTTGTATAGTGGTCGATGAATGCATCACGTTAAAACTTCTAACGTAATTTGAATGATTTTTTTACAAAAAACGTAAAGGTTGACTTAAATTACCATGTGGTTTACATTTCATTGTAATTGGTTTATCCTATACGAAAACGTGCCAATTTAAAGATTCATTGTCATTGTATTAGTTGAACAGCAACAAATTGTCTAGCTACTCGATGCTTATCTAATTATATAAATGCGTAGTATACCCATGAATGACAATAGATGACTCCACGTGTGTTTTAAATCGCAACCAACAGCAACATACATTCAATGACAAAAAAGGCGAAACCACATGTGAAGCGTGAAGATACACTTTAAAAATGGTGTTTTTATAGAGGTCTCTGCATAGAGGTACTAAAAAACGTATAAAGTAAATAAATCAGTTAGAAAAATTAAAACATATTGAGATTTTCATATACAATGTGTTCTCAAGCCTGAATGTATTACAACAAGGATACACAGTATGGTACACCGGAATTTTTATTTATCACGCATTAATAAAAGAGGACTTTTATTGTCCTTAAGAAACGACAATTGCGAAACGGTATTAACCTATAGATCCACCAGAAAATATCTACCAACGAGAATCTTGTTTTTGAGTCACGCAATACTTTTTTAAAAACATGTAACGTAGAAGAATTTCTGCGGTTCTAGGTATTTAGTACTGTTTGTTGGCGATAGATTAATATTTATATTGTAAATAAACACATTACTTTATCAACTGCAATAATCGAAACCTTGTGTTTCGCTATGGTTCTTCAATTTATAATAACATGGAAATTTAAAAGGCGTGTCTTACTGCAGATATTTGATAAAGAAAGATTCCAGTTCTTTTGATAGAACCAATATTTATTTAATGTCTATTCATGTCAACGAAATATTTATTCAAATACACTAAATGAGTTCATATTTTCAGAAACTGCATATATTTTTTTTATTCTTAACTTAAACCATACTTTTTATTGTTTAGGAGGTTATTTATTTACACTCTACGTGGTTTTGATAATTTATTTAGTATGATTTCTAAGTTTTCAACTTGACTTTTGGTTTGGATTTACTTGTGCTTCATTTATTGTTTTCCTTTAAGTTGTTGGTTTTCAGTACACATGGTAACTAAGTCGAAAGAATAGGCAATAATTACATTATTTGCACTTTCAATCATTTAATTATATTTTTTCCACCTAGGATTGGGGATCTAATCAAATATGGCAAATTTATATTTACAAACACTAATTATATTAAAACACTATTTCGTAAACTTCTAATATTGCAATTGAATGATATAAGTTTACAAAAAAATTATCATTTTGAAAAAAAAAATCAAAGCACATATTTCTTTTTTGACAATTTAAACGAATAATTAATAATTTTGTGAAATAAAATTTTGAAATCTGAAGCCATTTTCTAAATATTTTCAACCAAGAATTTAAATAAAATAAAACCAAATTTTACATTAGGAACCATAAATAAACCATAATTTATATAAATAAACCATAATTTTACATTAGGAACCATATTTTCAAAATTCAACACATAATGATAACTTTTTATAATTTTTTTTTTTTAAATCCGTAACAAAAATAAAATCGAACAACCGAAATTTATTCTATCATGCTATTAAGATAACTTCTAAGTCACTATAAAACACTCATTGCTGAGGTCAGATATTAAAAAAAAATAAATAAAATCAAATTAACATATTTAGTAGGTACTCACTGTTACACTACACAGTGATTCTACAATTAAACAATTAAAATAATAATCAAATCAAAACACAATTTAAACAATGCATAGTACACATACATTGAACTTTCCACAAAGTCAATTTAACTTTACTTGCATAACATACACCAACAGAGATATAAAATATGTAGGTGTAAATGTATGCACACTTGCACACAGGCCGCTGCTCGTGAGCTAGACTAGTGCCAGAGTAGTAGATGTTATATATATATATATATATACATATATATATATATATATATATATATATATATATATAAATATATATAAACGTATATAAATGGTTTCACTTTTGGCCAAACGCTACACGTCATACACAAAGCTACAGATACATTGTTAACATTAGCATGTCGGTGATGCGAATCTATAAGCTTGAATATTGAAAAGAGAGAAATGGAGCAAGTAGTTTAATATAAAGAAAGTTTTATGACGAAATTTTTTACAAATATTAAACTCTTTGCCAAATTACAATGAAAATCAAGTGGAATTCTATTCTGATAGTTAAACAATCGAAAAAAAATCATTTACACTTAATGATACTGATATTTAGACTTACATAATGTCACCTATTTTACATATCCTAAGACAATCGTACTTAATTTGTAAACTTCAATCGTGCGTCCAAACTAACACGCACAATTTTTTTTTTTTAATTTTATATAATATGTAAATTATTATTTTAAATGTGTGTTACGAGAAATACAAAAAATATGTATCCTACAATTTTATACTTCATATTTAAATAAGTATGCCGAGAAATATGGGAAAACACAGCATTTCTCCCATCCCCCGTATTGCCAAACTAATAAGACAAAAATCACGAACAAAACACCGCTGATGGAATCTAAGTAAGAGGTCACAGGGAAACCATATCGATTATTTAAGATCTTACAAGGTTGAATATATTTGGCGTTAATTTTGTAGAAATTCATTATTCGCAATTAAATGAAACTACGTGATGTAGTATTATTTCTACTATCTTTAATTTCTTTACCACGACCTAGGTTTCGTTGTATTACAACATCTTCAGGTGGGATATTAGCAAAGATTGGTCTTATAAGGTTTTAAGTATGTATAACATTTTGCACCTGTGAAAGACCTGATAGGAAATATATATAGGTCGTGAAAAATTAACAATTTTAAATAGTGTAGCAAAGGCACTATGTACCCTAAAATGTTCATAAGTATTTAAATGTGTACAGAAGCCTCGTAGTGAGTATTGTACTCATGCTTAACAAGTTATTTAATTTCTATTTTATTCTTTTGAACAGATTATATACACCCTATTCTTTCAATAAATAATATTTTTTATCGAGGAAGTATGTGTGTGTGTACATGTGTAGATGTATCTACACGATGTAAATGAAAGTTTACATGCATTGAAGTCCCTAAGTATTCGTTATTTCAATTTTAAATAATCTCACAAAACAGTCTGCTAAAATACTTTTAGTTTTTTATTTTTTTGTAAAATATTGTTCCCGTATTGATAAATCCATAGGCCATTTGCATATATTACGTATATTAAGTTTAAAAATAAATAAATTAAAAAAAAATATTTTAATAGACACATATCGGAGAGTAAATTTGAAATACTTTTCTTTCCATATCTTATAAATTAGATAGTGTAACTTAATTGTATATATTTTCGATAATAACACTTGTTGAAAATAATTTTTTTTTTGGCAGGTAAATTTGAGAGATGAAGGACACTCTGGGAAGATTTTGGAGGCTAGTACCAGGCAAAGAAAATCAAAATTATTTTATGACCTAATTTCTTGCATTTTTAAATATAAAAATATTTACATACTTCATTTGTCCCTTAAAGTATATTTTAAAATTGTTTACTGTTGAGAAATTTGCGGCTTATTATGGTTTACACTATGCCAAAATTCAAGTTTTTCGTCGAAGGGTTGCGAGAAGAAAGGTTATCACTGACAGTAAAACGAGTGGATACATCATTAATTCACAAGAATAAATTGTTTTTCCTGTTAGATCCCATACATATAGAATCAATCGAAGTTTTATTTCCATTACATCACGATGTAATGGAAATAAAACTTCGGATGGATAAGTACCACAGTGCATGTTTAATTTCTGCTTTGAGAAAAATTTTAAAATGAAAATCTAAAATAAACGTAAGGTTAAATATAATAATTTTATTATTAACAACAAAAAGTAATTACTTTGACAAGTAATTTTTTTTTGACAAGTAGACTTTGACTAGATAAATAAATCATTAGAGGCAATTTTAAGAAAGCTTTATTCATCTATGCAAAATTTCACTTTATTAAATTTGAACTATTTATAACTACGGCACCATTAAATATTACGTTTAACTTAGTCAATAAAATATAATGTAAAGTTACTTTGTATTCGGCAAAAGCAACTTTATTTTATTGTCAAATTATTTTTACATAAAATATAAAAAAAAACTTATTGTAAGAAATGTCAAAGCAAAGCTATATTTAAAGAAATGTTGTCAACCAAACTGTGACCATCTGCCTAAAGAAAGCTCTGACCTTGTGCTTAAAGAAAGCTCTGAAAGTATTTAAGTAATATCATGGAAGTAACTTTCTACCATTTTCAATTTCCTTAGTCGAAACGAAATTAATTTCTTTTATTGGATCTGAATGACAATGAAACGAAAGTAAGACGGCTCAACAATTGTGTTATATTATCTGATATCGCTTTGTGAGAGCGACTGGTTTTAAAAGAGAATTGCTGTTTTTTCAACCCGTTTCCTGTTCAATCGATTTATATATTTATCTCATTATGTTTAAATGGTATTTAAAATATGGTTAAAAATATACACACAATAAAATTGAAACGGAATTAATTCTCTGCATGAAAACTTTTTTAAGAGTGATTAATTTAGTACATGAAATGACAGCATAAAAGCTAGAAAATATGATTTTTAAATTTATGCCTGTCTGTCGGTGTGTTAATTTGTTTTTCAATCACGAGAAATAAACTACACGCATTTTGATTAAAATTTGGTGCGATAATAGCTTGTACCTTTGAGCAACATATAATATAATTTTTATCTGGAGATTTTTAAAAAAATCACACCAACTTAGTGAATATTCCGATATAAGTACCGCCAACATAACCATAACATAGATATATTACGATATGGTATTGCCAAAAACCATATATTAGTGATTTAGTAAACGTTACGCCCATAGAAATTTTTGAGAGAAAAAAAAACAATAAAATTCCTAATAACTTTTCTCATATTTAATTCCGCGCCAACGCAGACTCGCCAATATAGCTAGTGTGTTACATTACGAAATATACGTACATCACGAGGCTTATAAATTACTGAACAATTTTCTTATACTCGAAAAGAAAAAAATATTAAATTATATAATGCTACATTAAACTTGAATTAAATAACATGTGATTGTGATGTTTAATAGTAAGGGATATAGAGGAAGGAAAATTAGTAAGAGAGCGTGGAAGATTTTTCATCAATCACTTTTTGAATTTGATTACACGATTTCCCTAATATATAGTCAGTCCTTTCAGAGTACTAATATTTAAAGAACTCCATGAATTCAATTGAGATATAGTATTCACAGCAATAAAATCATGTTATTCAAAAGATTGAAACATAACGTTTAGAAAATTAATTTTTTCTATATACGTTGGTCAATCTATCTTATCTTTCACGAAATTGTAACTCAACAACTATTTATCGGTAAATATGAAAAATGTTTACAGGGACGAATCGGTTTAACTATTAAGGTGGCCTATTACGAATAGGTTTTATTTTAAAAATTATCTTCAAAAATTGGTTGAATAGGTTAAAACTAACAATGTTATTTTATTCATATTAAACCTATTAGAATTTTGGAGCCCTATATGAACTAAAAATATTCATAAATACAGGGAAAATAATCGGGTGAAAATATAAAAATTGTAAGTATCTCCCATTAATTTTACTGTTTTTAATTTTTACTGCTTCGTATCTCAAAAGACAAACGGTACGCTAAAAGAACACTCATGTGTATGTGGGGAATTGTCTGTCACAGTTGGTTTTCTCAGAAACTGCTTGATATATAATTTTGAAATTTAGCGTGGCAACTCGCTCATAAATCATATTATCATGCACATATTTTAATAGCTAATACGGAAAAATGTTTTTATGGATATGCTTAGCGGCATTGAGGCGTCAAAATAAGTATTTAAATAGGAATTTAATTTCATACTCAAAATTATTTTCTTCATATTTTGAAGTATCAGAAATATAACGAAAATATACAAAAAGTATGTTCACCCCTATTTCGGAAACTTCTGAACTTTAATATTATGAAAAAGAATTTTGAAATCCTACTTAAAAGTAGGTAAACTCTCATTATTATTTTAGAAGTCATGATTTTTTATATGTTTTGGTGTTCCCCTTTTTAATTTTATTAGGTGTTATTAAATATTTATTGCGTTAGTAAGTCCGTATTGGTAATGACTTATGGTGAACATAGTAACTTTACTTCAAACGATGTACGGAGCCCTGGAAATTCGGACCAGACCCGCAAGCATCTGGTATTTAATTTTTATATAATATCAATTGTGATAGTAAGGAATTTTTTTTAAATCATAAATTCCATCAGACGCGATCTTGCACACTTTACAGGATCAGGCTGATTGAAAATTGTATGCTAGCTTCGTTCACTTTAAATCACGTTTAATAAAATATATCGGTGTTTTTAATGCATGGATCTTTCATAATAATAACAGCTTAGGACTTCATACAAAAAAAATCAAAGAACCATTACATAACGGAACACAGTTTTTCATTAAGTGTTGTTTATTATAATCTGGGGCTTTATCCCGCAACTGTTTTTCATTTTATCTTTTTAATTTTGTTCTTCGGCTTGTCGTGCGCTTAATATAACGCAAATAATCGCGTGGAATATTTAGGACTCTCAAGAATCAATAGCCTTTAAAAAAACATGTAATATTTTATTAAACATTATTATCCATTACATAATTAATAAAGGAATTACAATGCAATTCGTATTCCATTATTTTTTATTTATTATTATAAATTTACAATGAAGGAAAGGCGATTAAATATATTTTCGTTTCAATCATAATTTTTTCTAAACTTAATATTTTTATTAAAAACCTAGAATTTTTTTAACTTTGTCCGATATTTTATTGAACAAAAAATCATTAAATAATCCAAAATTTAATAATGTTAACAGAATCAATTTAAACTGCAGCAAATTAAAACCACTTGAATTTTCACCGTCATCACATTAAATTAGATACATTTGATTTAAAGGTGACACATATATTTTGAAAATATGACGCACCAATTTACATTTTTTCTGTTCATATCGTGTAATGAAGGCAAAGCGTCCTGAGATGAATTTTCACGTTATTAATAATTGATAGAAAATATCTACAAGTAAAGGCATAAATTGATCTACAGATTGTTTTGGTTCTGGAAGAAAACTTAATATTCACCGTATTAAGTTCAGAACTACAATTCAGGACAGAATAATTTGCGTGCCAAGATCAGAGAAAACCGAAATGTCCATTGTGTTACCGTGATTAAAATTATTTAAAATGATGTACGCATTTACAGCCCCAAGTTGGAAAAATTTAAATAACAGCATCAGTGGCCATCTGTTACCAATGCATCTGATAGGGTAATTGAAAATAAATTTCCGTTTACTTCATCCCGTTATCCAACAATTTCCATTTTTTGCTTCAGGCAGTCGGTATCTTCTCTTTTTTGAGCCAGGAAATACGCCGTTAATATTGTTTATACATTTATTGTCCAACCATTGATTTACATATCCTTAAATAGAACGAAAAATAAAATGAAAATGAATATTACAAAATGAATCCAAAAAATAGAAGAATACATGATATTTTTCTTAAACGAGTCGTCTTGTTCTCAGCAATTACATTGTATGAAATATATATTTTATATCCTTGCAAGACGAATGGAAATTACATTTTCCGCCAGTGAGTATACAAATACTAAAAATATTATACCCACATTCAAATAATGACTAGCATGGACAGAATAATGGAACGTCGAGGTAAAAAGAAGTGTGTTTAAAAAAGGGATAGTTGTAATTTTGAAAGAAATGTAATTGGATTCTGGACGAATGATACAATATAGTTGTGAGGGTGGTAGTAGTTTCAACGTTTTACACTGGCTGACAGTGCATATGAAACTGTAAAAACTAAATATTGCGATCTCACTAATTTTATCTCATTTGTCTTCTGGACAAATTGAAATGAACCAGAAAGAAATATGATAAGAGAAATAAATTAAATATTACTTAAATTTGTTTTCTGATCAAATTCCCGAACATTTTTGGTACTGGCCACGTAATTACAAAAAATTTTCTTAATGAAACAAAGCATTTTGGTGGATATTTTTGTAAAATAAGGCAGTAATTGCAGACAACCATTCACTATGAATCACAATTCATACTATTGACAACAAAGTACAATTAGGATAGGTTATTCTATATTTTAATGACCGTTCTTAGAGGGCAAATAACGTGTTTATATAATATCGTGTCTTTTATACTCATATCACCCAGGCGCAAAAGTATTACTAAATCTCAGAATGCTCGCACGCTAACGAATGCGACGATGCACATGGCCTGTTATTTGTTTTTAGGAAGATATCAAAAGTTTGCTTTAGCTGACATAGCTCTAAGAATAGATGTTTTGCATTTGATTAAATATCATGCTTTTAGGGACCGCCACTACAAGTCGAGGGTTAAAAATTCAGAACACATTTAATTTATAATTACGATTTGGATATGCAGACATACATGTATATAATCGGTGTTTTTTATCACGTTGTAATTATTACTGTTGTGTAGTAATATTCTACACGATATACCTATTAAAGTTTACGTAATCAATATATTATCGCGATACTTCTAATATTTCTAAATATTTCTTGTTTTGCACACTCGATATAAAAATCACCATATATTGTGTTTGAGCAAGACAAAAAAACAATAAACGATATTCAAATTTAGAATTTAAATAGTTTATTATACGAGAGCTTTGGAATTGTGTTCTTTCGACTTCCGTCATACTCAGATCAGCCAGATTAGCTAAAATAGAGAATTGGATACCATATTGATTTCATTTAAAATTAGGCTCCAAAAAATTATTTAAAACAGATTTATCAATACCAAAAGCTTCAAATTGGATACATATTTAAATTTTTGGAACTCGCTATATAAGCATTGTTAGACTCTTACTATTATAAAAAAAATTCGGTCGACACGCAGATGAGCTATCAGGTTTTCGAGTGTAAAAATACATTTTTACCTAAACTAAGTTTTAATTAAATAAGTAAACTCGGCCTAGATTTGATTATAATATTAATTTCAACGCTTCCAGCAAAATATTCTTCCTACAAATATTTTGTAAAGTTTCCCGAATAAGTGTTCTTTTAAATTTACAGAGAAGGAAAAACTCATATTTTGCTCTAACGACAAAGATTTAATTTAATAGGTTACGAAATTTTCATTAATGTATTCGTTTTTTTCCATAATTACATTTTATTTAATGCCTTTAAAAAGATTTTCTAATAGTTAAGAAATTATAATCAAATTTAACATTTTGGATGTCTAATGTAATTATACATCTACATTAAATTCTAATTTCATTGCAGCAGCGATATGTCTTAATGTAATTTACAAGTGCATTTGAGTTCATTGGTAATTGACAATGTATTGTTTGTTAATATTATCTTTCAGCGCTTTTTTGTTTTTATAATTATAATTTTTAGATACGTCAAATCGCACATTACAGTAGCGATATATTACCATTAACAAGTTTACTTCTCATTCATCGTTTATAAATAATTTCATGCCTGACTTGTTTTTCATTCCTAAATTATATTCATACGAATAAAAAGTGCTGAAAAAATCATAACTCTCTATATCGAAAATTACGCTATAAAACATTAACGAATAATATATTATCAATTATCAATGAATTAAATGTCATGGGAAATTCTTATAATAATTAGGTAATTAATAAGGTATAAGAATGAAATTGCATTCATCCAAAAGATTTAATAACAGGCGTGCAATAACATTAATAGACTATATACTCATTTGAAGTAAAAATATTCCTTTTTACCTAATAAATAAATTTTATTTCGTTAAAGCACAACTAAATGAATCCTGTAGAATGTTGGATACTGAATTCAAGGATATTTTATGCTTTTTGAGTATATTCCGTAAAACAATAGTTATTTCTGATCTCGCTGAAGTATTTTAGGGAAACAAAAATATTAGTTTTATAGCCCTAAACTAGTCAAATTTGTATTTCTATTCTGTTTTAATTTAACTTTCATTTCCTTTATAGCTTAATGAGCATTTCATTCTAATTTTCCAGTATTATAGAGAATTTATGAATTTTATATCTATCTATTATTTCCGTGTAAAATGTCTAAATATGAACGTTGTATATTTCGGAAATTATTATAAATTAATAATGCATTCTATTTAGAACCATTTTAATATAAGGGCGGCCCAACATAGTAAGTTAATTTTAAACTCCATTATTTTTTAAGGTTGTGTACACGAAACCAAATTTAGCACGTGATATTTTTAATTCCTCCTTAAAGCATGATGTTAATTTTCTGTTACAGTTTGAGAGAATTGTAGCAGCTCTGCCAGGTAAATCGAAAATAATCTATAATCTTTTTTAATCAGGAAAACCGAAACATTCGGAGAATAATTGATTACCATTACTTTAATGTACCTCATAGGAAAAATTAAGTTCGTTTGTCCATCTATCTGTCGCAGCCTTTATTTTCAAAAACAACTAGAGATAGTAACGTGAAATCTAGTATTTTTGTAAAGCATATTTTTATGCAATAATTCTACTCAATAGTATTGAAATAGAAATTTTTGAGGGGGCAAATCAAGTATTTAACATTTGTGTACTTCCATATGATTATTCCATATCATGTATAATGTGAACGGGTGATTCATAAGTATTCCAGAACTCGATCTCATAATTCTAGAGAATATACTTACATAATATAATTATAAAGGCATTGTCGAAAATATCTATAAAAAAAAGAAACTCATCTCCGTCTTCGAAAATTCTGAATTTAAAGTTACATGTAATGCTTGATATATATATATATATATATATATATATATATATATATATATATACATATATATTATAATATATGATAAAGAGAACGCTTCAAGTATGATTTCGTTCTTCATAGATTTTCCTTATTTGTAATGCTGATTATTTATTACCGCTAAATATAAAAATGTTGTATAGGTTAATATTACTTAGGAAATGTTGATTACAGTTAATGATTTATTAAAATTAAATTGATTAATTTAAGATTACTTGCTCGCTTTAATTACTTAAAATCAAGTATAACTAGATTTGGTTCTTTTTTAAGTTGAAAATCATACAAAGGGTAATTAGTATAATTTACTCATCTTAAAGAAAGCTGTTCTAACAGAGAGAAAAGTCAATTTTGAAAAAAAAATTAAATCTCTTCCCTACATGAAACAAATTATCTACGATCGATCTACTGAAGTCCATAAAAACCTTGTTTAACTAAATACATATTATAATTAAAAATGTTTATTTTAAAATAGAGCCAGCAGTTTCCATAGCTGATAATTTATATAAACAGACGACTGAAGTAATGTGTGTACTTTCAGCTAAAGTCATATGTGAATTGAGAAACTGGTAGTGCAGAGAGCATTTTATGATAGACATTAATTAACCAACCCATGTCAGATATTTTTAACCCTCGTTACGATTTTCTCACATAGGAATTTAGAAATGTTGACTTAAAAGACAGTACACTTTGACTTTTTCGCTTCAAAAATAACGTGTATACTTCAAAAACCCTACCAAATTTTTTATATCCAAGTGAAATTTCTTTTTTAGCAAAGTTCAACTCTATCTTAAGGTCACCTAAGAGAAGTAACTATGAAAGCGTTTAGAATATCAAAAATGATACCAAAAAGAAATATTTTAATTAAATAAATATTTCTCAAAATAGTATCCTTGGCAGTTTATGCATAGTTCCATTAGAAGTAACTACTTGAGAAAGCAATTGGCCCACATTACCATAGACGTCTCTTCGGGGCCTTTTCAAAGGCAATCAACATTTCTTCGGTATCTGAGAGTCATATTGCTTGAAGTTTACTATTTATCTTTGTAAATAAAGAAAAGTCGCACGGTTCGAGGCTGGGGCAGTACGGCGGATGACAAATGACGTTTACACAAGTAGAGTCAAATATTGGATCGCTCGTCTGGTTCAGAGTGCAAAAACTTTATCGTGTTGAAAGAGGACTTTATTGTGAAGGCGTTGCTTTAGAAATGTTCCCAAAATGAAAAGCAAACTATTGCCAATGTAGAAATCTGTGTGATAGTTATTTTATTTTTTAGAAGAACCAATGCATAATAATTCGTCGATACAAAGAATGACAGGAACATTTTCTTTCCAGCACTTCTTTCTTCCTGTTTGTAAGGCAACTTTTTGAAAAACAATTTTTGAAAACTTTTTGTAACGGTGTTTTAGGTTCGGATTTGCAAGAGTATAACCATTTTTCTTACCCCTGATGACTTCGGATATAACATTTAAGTGACCTTTGCCGCCTTTTTATAATACCTGCAAAATTATTTTTCTTCGCAGTGTTTTTGGTCTTCAATTCAATTATGGGTACCAATCTAGCACAAAGCTTCCTGATGCCTAAACAACCTCATATCAATACCTAAACTTATCTGAATCTGCTAATGGCTTACTCTCTCGCCAATGCCATCATTGGCCACAAACCATTAAGGTTATTTTCAGTTGCTGTAGTTGAGTTACATCCCTATCACAGATCGTCACTAAGGTTATTATAACCAGCTTTACGCCATTCAATCAGTTGTGAACAATATCGCGGTATTTAACTACATAATAAATTGCTACTAAATATCGATCGTAATTTTGTTGTTATCGATTAACTGCAAAGAAAATCCTTAGAAACTGTTGAAAAAAATCTTCTCGTGTTAAATTCATCTTGACGTGACGCACATAATTTTTAATTGCCTTCAATTTATAAAACAAACGACAAATTCAAACAAAGTAACTGAATGTGGTAACAAAGAGTTTGTTTTGCTACATTTTCATTATTTTCTTAACAATATAATGCGTGTTCAATTTGAAGGCTTTTTTGTGCTGTGCTTGTTTCTATCAATTTCTATAACTATTCACAAAATATTTTAAAAAAGAACTTGTATATATATATATATATATATATATATATATATATATATATATATAAATATCAAACGTAAAAAGGCCTTTTAAATAAGGGTATGTTAGTGGAAGAAGGATCAATATATCTCTATTCTTTGGAGAATTACATCACTAACAATATGACGGTACGACCGATGAAAACATGAACTCACCAATAACACTACCTCGTTACGATGCATACAGATTATTAGGTCTAAAACCTGGGTCCGTCTCGTAAACAAATTTCGATTTATGCGGCTAAATAAAAAAAACATCTTTCTTATCATTCTTTATATTAACCGAAAAAATTTAATACTTGAAAAATTAAATAATTCGGAAATAAAAACAAAAGTTTATAATAATAAGAAAAACATGTGTATTAAAAATAATTAATGAATAAAATAAGCCAATAACCAAGAATAGGATAAAAAATGGATAAAAGAGAAATTGCGTTTTACCAAAGAGACACGTAATGTAATGTGGGTACGGACGACTTTTAATACGAATTGATAGGATTAAACTCGTACATTTCACTTTATTTATTTCTATAGACAGAATATTTTCTAAGAATGCATATGTGTGTACATTTTCGAACAGTGAGAAGGAAATATTGAAATCAGTAACGGCGTAAATCGTGACATCAATGCGGTGTGATGATTGATAGCAGGCGGTCCGTGATGCGGCGTGACCCCGTATTCGATAAGTCATATTTATAATAATCCAGATGAGATAATATAGCATCGTTGGTACGTCACTAAACTGTTGCTCATTTTTTAGGTTTTATGATGACTCCGACTTCTTTTTATAAATAATTTAATGATCTTATGATTAGGTCACCAATATTTCTTTGGAATTGCGTCATTCAAGAAAACTCGTGGAAGAACTGTGATCGATATTTAAATAAGTTCTATGTTATTTCACCCTTTTGACCATACTTTTACCAATTTATTAGTTTTTAGTCCCGTTTAGAACGGATTCCTTATTTATTTAGCTTTACTCAGAGTAAATTGTATATAATGTAATTATATACAATTTACTCTAATTTACACGAATAAATAATTATCCTGAAAACGAACATTAAATGAATTATCTACGACGAGATGAAATAGATATATAAGCCAAAACGAGTGTCTCCTTCCAGTTGTCAATAAGATTTGTTCACAAAATTAATAGTCATATAGATCCTATTTCAAGTATATAGAGTTCAAAGACTTCTGACAACACAGTTGTATTTTTTTGAGAACGTTTTTGATGTAAAACATCTAATGGGCCTTATGTAGAAAACGTTCTGTAGGCACATCGCGACATGTAATTGAAAAGCTCTGCGTCTTGTCGCCTCTTTCCGTGTTAATTAGCCCAGCTTCGTGTCTTGTCGTCTTTTAACAGTAATATAAAATTTAAAATATGATTTAAATATATTGTTAAGAAAGGTTTCTATGATAATTGTTTTCTTAAAAATAACACAAAAAAGTTTTTAACTACAATCTGAATATTGAATTTTTCATTTTCTATTCGTTTAAAAAAAATTCATTTCATTTAAATAAATAAAAAAGTTTTTATTTCACATAAGCCAGGCATCCCATGACGGCTCACAATTTCTTTTGTTATTTCTTGAAACGTCATTTAGACATAACAGTCATTCCATAGCTACGTTTTAAAATATTAGTCTAACATACTCGTATTTGACCTTGAAATTGTTGAGTTGGATGCCAGAAATCTCTCAAGAAATAATTAATATAATAATAATGAATACACAAACACACACACACACACACACACACATATATATATATATGTATATGTGTATATATATCTATATATATATCTATATATATATATATATATATATATATATATATATATATATATATATACATATATACACACAAGACCTTTTTTAATTGTTAATTTTAAAAAAAAATTTTTGTGGTCATGAAGTTTTATTTAATAAAAAATATTATATTTTTGTTCTATAAAAATTATGTTCATATTGTCCTAGCTGTTTGGTTAGAAAAGATGTATAATAAATAATACAATACATATGAATAGTTAACAATGCATAGACTTTTGACTTAACATTTGTAGGCAGTACGTTTTACTTCAAAATTCCGCTGTTTTTTTATATTTGGAATAACCGGAACCTGTAAGTTCCAAGTTTTAGTATGATACAATTGTATATGAGGAAGACGACGATATATATTGTGCACTTTGTTTAATTTTGCTCATTTAATAAGTTCTCCGGAGTAATAGCATTTATAAACTATTATGACACATAACTTGAATTTTCATTAAAATTACAAAATACCCCATTTGTCTGATGTTAAGAATTCCAATTCCTTTAATTAAATTAAAAAAATCAAAAGGCGACGTTAAACTTGGCGGTGGGTGTACTGGATGTTGTAAATGATATATAAATGGCTCATATCTGTCGCATATAAATATTATTAAAGTAATGAAAACCTGCGTCACCGTATCTATTCTCAAATCCAATCCTAGCTGAAAAATTGCCAGCAAACATTTCAAGGCTCCCTACTCAAGATTCATTCAAATTGAAATTTATATTTTGACTAATTTTGTTGGGTATGTTGCTAGAAAAGTAGACGTAACTTATTTTTATTTTAAAAAGTTATTTGACTGGGTCGAAAACGAGTTGTTTGCCAATTACTTTGGAACTCATAAATTATAAGTTTGGTTTGGAAGTTTCAAATCTCAACTTTACGCTACCCAATCCGGAGACAGCCAACTAAATTAGGTGCACTTTTGTTTCTTATAATGATAAATGGCTTGCTCTCGACTAACTTCTATTTGCCGATAATTTAAAACTATTCTCAAGTGAAATAGCCAATCTCAGAGTGAACAATTCCAATGTAAATTCAACTCAGTATTCCAGAGAAGTTTGAGCAATAAGTTAAATTTTGTTCTACATTTTTCAGCTCCGACAGAGTTTTTTGGGTTTGTAAATATATTAATAGATTCTTACCTCCTTTTAGCCGGGGAGTTTAAAACAAAATTTAATCGTTTTTTAATCACTGCGACTGTGTGGATGCTATCAGAATTTGCTTTTTGTCATTAATTTTACTGATAAGCTTCTAATCTAATATAACTAACACTTATCTAAGAACCATCGCCGATTAATCCCAAATAATTTATAGAAAATTGTATCTTAATTGGACAAAGCATTTCGGAGATAAATGGGAACATACTTTTCCAACAAAATATTGCAACGCCCCCTGATGAGCTCATAAACTATATTAACTCCATAATAACTATTTAAGAAACATCGTCGGGTAGTCTCAAATAATTGCAGAAAACCATATCTAAATTGGTCAAACCATATCGAACATTCGGTTTTCGTAAAATCTCCTGATCAGATTCTAACAACAATATTTTCTTTGAGTATTTTTGTTTCAGTATTTTCAGAAATAAAGGTAGAATATATTTTATTGCACGTTTTGGTGCATTATATCTGAACTGAGCAAAAATATCCTGAATTGTTTAGAAACTCTACAACCTAGAATGAACGCCATAGTTTTTCTAAAATTTATTAGTTAGATTCTAACAACACAATTTTGTATCAGTATTTTCGGTAATGAAGTTGTTATACGTTTCATTACACATTTTGGTGCACTATTTCTGAACTGAGCACAAATATCCATAACTAGCGTGACCCGTGCGAAGCCTTCGCATTATAAATTATTCAACTCAATTTAATAAATCAAAATTGATTGCAGGTATTCAATTCATTTCTAATTTTGCACACTGCTTATTACGTTTTTATTCCATTATGAAGCTCAGATGACAGATCAAACAAATATTTTACTAAAATTGACATATAGAGGCGCAAGTATCAAAAGCATTGAGCTAAAGCGCCACTTTATTTATACGTGAGTGGATTTGAAATTAAACAAAAATTTTACCGACCGTCAATCATATTGACGTTGAGCCATTAGATGGCAGCATTGCTGTTTTGTGTATATAATTTTAATAATTAATTAATTTGCAAAAACAATAGCAATAATAATTTTTTTAGTTGTGGATGCCGGTAGAGCAAGGAATTATCTATAAAATGATATATAATTTATGTGGATTAGTTGTGAGGTTTTTTCTAAAAAGGGATAGTAACATCTTAACCTTAGCGTATTAATATATATGATGATGATTGTATAGAAACTTTAGGACCTAGAATTATCGCTACAGTTTTCTTAAAATCTCCAAAAATATTTTCTAAAAACAATATTTTTTTTCAGTATTTTTGGTTCAGTATTTTCAAAAACAGAAGTAGAATATATTTTATTGTTTATTTTGGTGTATTTTTTCTAAACTGTACATAAATATTCTGAATTGTCAGAAAATTCTAAGACCTAGAATTATCGCTATAGTTTTCCTAAACTCTCCTGGTCAGATTCCAGCAACACTATTTTCTTTTAGTATTTTTGGTTCATTATTTTCAGTAATAAAGGTGGAATATATTTTATGGCACATTATCTCCGAACTGTACAAAAATATCTTGTATTTTCTAGTAACTCTAAGACCTAGAATTATCGCTATAGTTGTCCTAAAACCTCCTGGTCAGATTCTAATAAAAAAATTTTCTTTCAGTATTCTTACTTCAGAATTTGCAGAAATAAGAGCATAATACATTTTTTTGCATATTTTAGTACATATATCTTTAAAGATGTTACTTAAAGTTATGACAAAAAATACTTTTGAATTATTTATAACTATCCTCCACGATATAAAAGATAAAGAAAAGCGAGTATACAATTTATTCCCTCCAAAATTATCACATAAACATTTTCATATGTTAGCTTCCCTATAATATGCGGCTTAACAAAATCGATTACTATGCCAAATTTCAAGTTTCTTCTTTCTTATTTGTTCCTAATTTGATAATCTTCATCACATTTATTTCGATTGGTTAATGTATGTGTATGTGTATGTGTATATATATATATATAATATATGTATATATATATATATATATATATATATATAATATATGTATATATATATATATATATATATATATATATATGTGTGTACATAAATACAGAAATGAAAAATTCTCAAATGATGCGGTTACTGAATAGTTGTAAGTAGGAATTTCAAGTTTCCACGTCTAAGGCTTTTCAAAGCAAATGAGACTGAAGGACGTGTGAGTGATCTTGTCAGGGTATTTCTGTTTTCTTTTTTCTTCACCGAACTTTAAAACGAGATTTCAAAAACATGTAAGAATTTAATTTAACGTAATATTTTTATTCAAATGTAGTGTTTTACCCACTTGCTTTTTTTTAATTAAGAAGCAGAAATTCTAGTTATGAAATATATGAATAAAATCGATCAAGTACGTTACGAGCCTAACCTAAATTAGAATTCCTTAGTAATTTCAAAAATATGAACCTATAATAGAAATATATAATATAAATGGATATAAATACACATATTATGAATTCTTATCTCCCATAAAAAATAATAATTCTAATGCAAGAAGAGTTGGATAAAATATATTTCAATATTTTATAATAATTGATGTTAAGTACTAATGTATTTACGTTAAATTAATATTTGAAAATAATAAATTCACGTGAAAATACCATTAAAACTTATTTTCGGAGTTCTTACAGATTTTTATAAAGATTGGAATTGAGAGGAGAATTGTGTGGAAATAGGAATTAAAATATTAAGTGGAGGAACGTAAAATAGCATGTTGATTTTTTTTGCCTCAAATTCTTAACATCGGACCTCAAAATTACACATTGTCGCTATGTGTATAAATGTATATATATATATATATATATATATATATATTTATATATGTATATATATATATATATATATAGACATATATATATATGTATATATATTTTCAAAATTTCATGCATGTAGTTCTAGAACTATAAAAACTACGAGTTCCGTATTTGGCTACGTAACACGCAAATCTTATTAACACTGACTTTTCACAAACCAATTCAATAATTAATACGTATTGGATAGTATTGTTTCGATTTAAAATTAATTACAAATTCATTCCACTCCTGGCCAAAATATTATGTTCACTGTGTGTATTAACTCTATGAATAAATGAATTATTGTTGCTGTTTTCCTGTGGAATTATTAAATTGTAGTTGATTATAATTACAATACGTATTCTAGAGTGTGTGAACGTATGTGCCTGTTAGCGTGCTTGCGTAAAGCAAATTGAATTAAAATATTTCATCAATGGTTAACCGAAACCCTCTTGCTTTCAAATATTTCACAAAAATTTGTATGATTAATTTTTGTTGTTCTACATTTTCATATTCAGTCAATCGGCAACGGCTAAGCAGGAGCGGGCACTCCGTCGTATCTCCATTAGACTCCCATGGGACGAACTTGAATCTATCTGCCAATTCCGTCGACCGACAATAGCTTGACAGATATCTCGATATTGATCGGATTGTCGTATTCCCTAGAAGGCAGAATAAAATTGAACCGTCTAAATGTGACATGTTCTAAAATCGCATATTTAGATGTGTTTAAAGTTTTTCTAAATTTGATATATCGTGAATAACATTGGAAAATCTCATTCAATAATGAACTGACTTATACTGTCGTTTATTTTAGTCTAATTAAGCCGTTAATATCCACATTTTCTTTGTTAACTCAAACAGTTACATATTGCTGAGATCTTATATGAAAATTGCATTAAAAAATGTAGTAATAGTATTCTATTACTACATTTTTTAATACAATTTTCATATACGATCTCAGCAATATGTAACTGTTTGAGTTAACAAAGAAAATGTGGATATTAACGGCTTAATTAGACAGTTCCACATATTTTCTGATCGTGAAAAGGAGAACTAGATTTATCAATACTGTACGCTCAATACCTTTAGTAGCAAGTTTATAAAGACAGAGGCACTCCAATTCTTATCACCAAATAATCATTTGCAGCTTGAGGAATTGAGTTCTATAAGTTAATTCAGCAGGCACCATAGTTGCATCTGTAGGAAATTTATTGCGTTGATAAGCTAGTGGTTGGAGATTTCATCAGACATTTGTTTCATCAATCCACTCAGTTTAATCCTGGAATAAGTATGACTTGATGAAAGTAAGTAAGCAACCCTCTGTCATCGGTCTAATTTTTCCTTGGAACATTGGTAGACTCAGAAATTATGAGGATTTTCTTATAACAGGTATCGTAACCGATACCAAAATTTAAACTAGGATACCAAAATCTCACCCCAGATAAATAGTTTTAAAAGTTTTGTGATAAAAGCTTTTTCCCTCTTAATCGTTTAATCCTATATTTCCTTGATACTCGGTTATACTGATTTCCTTGATAGTATCCAAATTTTTAAATAAGGTATTTCTTTATTATATTTTTTTATATTTAGTCTTGTTTATTTAATTATTTACTTTTCCCTGTATATTTTCTCTTCTTTTAATGATTGTTTATTCTAATATATAAAAGGTGTAATGGAACAAGGTTTAGATTGAAAATCGAGTCCCAATAAGGCCAAGTCTAGAGTTTTCAGTTCACCAAATATATAGACTTTTCTCTTTGGCCTACACGCCTACCTAATCCACTTCATGGAGTAATGGAAATAAATATTAGCTGAAATTATGATGGATGCTCTGTAAATATTTTCTCGAAGAGACTAGAGGAATAAATACAGGAAAGAAGAATAACATAAAAATATATTGACTGAAGTAAACTTGAGAAATTAATTTTTTTGAAACTCTTTAGACACTTATAATGAAATAAAGCCAAATTTTTAAGGAAATAATATATTTGTAAATTATACTGAAGGTTTTCAAAAAAAATTAATTGAATTTCTTGCCATATGAGAAATATCAACAACCTTAATGGTAGATGAAAATGTGTGGAGGACTGTATATTTACAAAGAAAACAAATGAAGAGTATGAAGGCCTATTCACATGGCTCTTTATCGAAGCTACATGTTTATACTATGCTTCGTCGTAGATATAGCGTGACTTTATAAGCGGTAATGGTACGTAATTAAACGTTTTAACCTAATTATTCCTCAGTAGTACTTTTTTATAATGTTTTAATTAACAGTCTGTGTAATCACAGCAATATATCAACAACATCTAGACACAAGAAGCCAACTTTCATATTTAGTACTTGTATTATATAATCTTAATCTTTTTTTTATGAAAAAATAGATAAAAATAAAAGGAAAGTTTATTTGATTTTCAAGATGATTTTTTTAGATGTCGATTGAGCGCAACACTTTTCCAGGCTAACGTAAGAAGATTATGAAATATTTACACAACATTTGTGTTGAAATTCGCTCGCTAGAAGTTTATATATCACCTAGTGCGATTTCATCAAAAGAAGAATTCGTCCTTGCCAGATTTCTGGAAACGGTAATATATGTTTAACAAGTCAACCAATGAAAGAGACACACGAAAAATATTTTTTAAGAAATTCCAAAATTCCTTTTTATGCTATATTGTATCTTAGGTAACTTTTTAGTCGAATAAATTGCGGAGATAAAATTATATCAAGCATTAAACTTATATTTCGAGGAAAAACTTAGTTAATTTGATCGTAAAATTATAGTGACTTACAATATTAATTATCACAGCAGTTAAAACGTCAATCATAAGTCTACACTCGAAAACTGCCCTCTAATTCACAGTATTCTAAAAAAACATTGCAGTTTACATAATTCCGATTATTTTGTTACCGATACTAACCAATTAAATGAATATCATTGAAAATAACTTGAGCACACTTGCTCAATAACTGATTAAATTTTGACATTCGGTGTTTTCAAGGAACGTAACAAATTCGGTTGAAAAATTTGCAAAGTACGCTAAGAAACAAAGAGTCCTCCTCAAAATAACTTGTACTTAAAATATTCAGTTCCCATTGATAATGTTATTACAGTTCTCATACAGTTTTGTGTATTTTAAACTTGACTATGAATATATTTTTGCAAATCTTAATTTCGCTTATATGTTTCATTTAATCATTTTATATTTATCAATACGTTATTCATACTTAATCGTAAAGAAATATAAAACAGGTAAACATAATTTTCTACATTAGATTATTTTTAGAACGTTTACCAAAAGGAAATTACATCTTTATGGATAATTTCAACCTCAAAATATTTCTGAAAATGACATTATGTTATATATATAATTTTTATATAATACAGTTTTTGTTATTCATTAAATGTTAATAAACGCATAAATTAAAAAAATGAGTACCCCTTATTGATTTAAAACCAGTTTCAATAATATAATACGTCAAATTTTATCATTCGCCTATTCGACTTACTTATAACTTACATTGTAGAATTGTATAATTATTGCTAATTTTCTAGAAATTATGACCTAGCAACGAAATATTTATCAGTCAACTCAATATTTTTCCTTAATTGATTAACGTTTCTACGTCAATATTCGATGGTAAAAATATATATTATTTTTTAATTGTTTTTTTATTGTATGTGGATTACTCGCCACTAATTTTATTTTCCAGATTTCAAGCTATACAAGGTTGAAAACCTTGTTTTTTTCTCATTTGTTACGTTATAACAACAACTAAAGCAAAGAATTGCTCTTGTAGAATTTGAAACGCAGGATATACTGAAAAGTGTGTTTGGATGTTTGCTACTGAATCATAATTAATTAGCAAAAGTATATATTAAGTACTTCAACACATCAATAGATGGTATAACGTGTATCTTATATCACCAAAATGTTTAATTTTATTCCCAGAGACGTGTCTCACAGGATCTTGAAAAAACCGCAAAACTTTATTTGAAAATTTAGGATTGAAATTCACTTATAATTTAAATATATATATATATATATATATATATATATATTATTGTGATATATATATATATATATATATATATATATATATATATATCACAATAATTTTAAATATTTTTCCATTTTTATTCATTACTGTAGCTTAGTTTTGAAGGTTTTCATGAAATATACATTTTATACAAAATGGCTAACTTTATTCACAGAATTTCTTTATTATCTCACCATTACTCATCACAGTAACACAAATTTAACAACAACCTACGTATGTGCAACCCTTATGTATGTTCGTATACATATGTGTGTGTGTGTGTGTGTGTGTGTGTGAGAGAGCGTAGGTGTGAGCTTGTGCATGTGCGTGTATGTGTGCGCGCGCGCTCGTGTGTATGTGTGTATGTTTACGCAGGATATTGATTAATTGGTATAGTATGATATTTTCGGATTCTTCTTGAAAATATAATGCGAAATAACCCACAATATTTTCTATTGAACGTTTATTTTTAAGACAATTAACTAGATTTTCTTGAAAATTGCAACTCGATCCTGATACCAACATCCTCGATAAATACTATATACAATGATCGAGCGAAAAAGTTCTACATCGCCACCTAGTCCTTCTGTGCTATTGTTATTTCCGTGATTTTCCATTCTAACTCATGTCAATTTTTGAATTATAATATCTTGTAACTTTTTTCAAAATCTTCCAAATAACCAATTATTCTAAACTAATTATTATTATTTGAACATTATTTTTTACAGGAGATTGCTCTACTAGCAACAAGTCCTCCCTGTGTATGATTAGATTAGAGTCAAATAAAAAAATAAATGAAAATTCATCTATTAGATATTGTTTGACGCGGACGTAAGTACAATCAACAGGCTGCCAGATCTTAATCTCTTGAATATATATACATTCTAACATATACATTCTGACATATACATATACGATATGTTTTGTAAAATTTCATTAGTATTACATATTTAATTATGTACACATATTTACATTTTCTATTGTTATTTAAATTTATATTCTTCAAAAAATTTATGTCAACTTAAGATTCTTTGATCCGGTACGAGAGTGCAGCTTTTTTAAAATGTTATGCTACTGAATAATGTATAACGACGTACTAATATTTCTCAAGTAGACCCTTTCAAATTAATTAATTAAAACAACTTACTACCTCACATCCTGACTCACAAATTTCACTTGAAGCCTTTTCTGCACGAAATCACACACATTATCTGAAAAATTATTTTATGATGCGCGCTCCATGTGACAATTTACATGAAAACGGAAAATAATATTAGACGAATATATTAAGTTTCCACATACGAAATTGAAGAAAATATTTACGTGGGTAAAAATTTTTTCTCTCATTCTCGTCACGTCACGCTAAGAACCTGCAACGTGCGAGTGCGGACAGAGTATGTTCAATTTATCTCGTAAAGAAAATAGTGTTCTATTTTACACTTTTTCTTTTTTACGCCGAGTACTAAATAGGACGAAACTGCGTGTTGAAACGCAATTAGTCTTGTCGGAACGTCTTACATCTACGTGATTTCGGAAGAAGTTGAGCGAGATAGCATCATAACCTCCAGCTAGCTCTACGCGCATCACAACACGATGGGAAGCAAGATGGGCTAAGCTTATCGACGCTATTGCAAGTAGCGGTCTGACATTGGCACATGAACTTTTGCCGAAACAAGCCGAAGATTTCCGAGTGCAAAACGATGGCCACACCACCTATCCCGAACAAGGCTGATGTTATTCGGATGCACGCTCCTCTACTATGTCGCCGTAAAGTGATGACACTTGGTATGGGCGAAGCTGATAGCGACTCGTCAGCTGTCGAATGCATGGAATACATTCATGTATGTCATTTCATATCCACCGCCGAATTGCTGAAAAATTATGAAAAAAATACTGCTCATTTACTCCCCATGTCAAGAAGTTGAACTCCGCTATGCTTTTTTTAAACTTGGCTTACTAGAAGACAAATTAAAAAGAGTAATGACCCCATCATTCTGCTCCCGTAATACCTAAATTAATAAGTGCCGAGGCATGGTCGTAGATTGCTCGCTAGATTCATACAGCTGGACATCACACCGTAATAAGCAGACACTTCAAATACATTGTCAAACTTCAAGCAATCCCAAAGAAAAAATAAGGCCATATTTACTCCGGTTTTGTATCATGGTCAAACAATTTGGCATAATTGCCATAAGCCAGAAATGGTTGGACGAATCCATAATCTATGGCGAGATTCTCGACAGATATTACACAATCCTGCGATGCGACCAGGCTACGCGCAGAGGCGGTGTTCTGCTGCTCATTTGTTAATATAATAATGTATGTAACTCCAGTGGAAGAATGGTAGATACGAGTGGCGTGGCACAATCGTGAAGCGATACTGCCTGCCATTTTTGCGTAAGGACACATTATCCGCGAATATACATACTGCATTATCTCTGCTCTGTACTTAATCGTCTTCTAAAGTTGATACATATACCAACTGGAACTTTTCAAAGGGAGACTATGCATCGCTTTATGGTCTCCCGTCTGATATTGATGAGAGCGAATTATATTTAATTGAAGATATGAATTTCGTTGCGAATTTCTCCTATAGTAGAGTCCACACTCACATTACCTCATATGTTACTCTCAAGTCCCAAAAGTCTGGTAAGGTACAGTAGCGAATCTGGCTTAATCAACAGTTAATTGCTGAAATAAAGGTAAACATTTTTTTCATTGGCCTTGGAAAGAAAAACGATCCACTATAGACTGCGAGATGTGTGTCACTTCAATCTATTGTTAAATGTGATATAAGCAATCTTCGAATTGATTACATTTATAACGTAGTATTAAATTTGAAAAAAAAAACTTTGAATGATTTTCATCATTTAAAAGTGGCCAAAATTCTACTGGCAAGTTACGATATCAGCAGCCACTAGATATCATAACCATACACCGCCGCATCTAGGTGACACCCAAACAAAAACGATGAACTAGCACCAAACCACATAATGCCTGGGAATCAGAGACCCCTCAGCAATAATGATGCGAACACGAAGGAATATGAAACTCTGTATTGCTTTACTTTTATGTATTCATATAATAATAGATTCATTGCTTTTCTGGCGTTAGAGGAGTTAACAAGTATTTTGTATTTTCTTTAAATTAAATTAAATTTATTTTAAATATCGAAATTTCCCGAAACATATCTCGCAGAGTTCCCGACCTATTTAGTGCGAAGGCGCCATTGTTTGCGACCCAGGGGAGCCGAAAATTTCATTAGGCGTTTCCGGTCGGTGTATAGCCTGAACGTTTCTCTATTTGTTATTGATTACTTGTTATCTAAAATTCAAATTGATTATTGATTGCTAATTATTCAAAATCTCAAATTGTATACCCGAAAGTTATTGATTTAGTAGTCTAATTCGATTGACGTTTCATGGTAATATAGCGGATGCAGCAAGCAAATCGTTTGGAAAACTTGGATTCGTGTTGCAAAATTCAATGAATTTTCAATCCACGTTATCATTTTGTCTGCTATGTACCTCACCAGCGCAAAGCGGTTATTAATTGCTAATTAATTAAAATCCGAAATTGTGTGCACAAAATCGATTGATTTAGGCATCTCATATGAATGAACTCTTTAATTCCCGGCGGCATTCAATTGCTTAACTACTTGATTGCGGTTGCACAAGGGTTTAATTGGTTTAAGTTGAGTGAAAATAAATTTGTGTCATTATCTTCCGTAGTTCTTGTGTACTTTTGTATTCACGTTTAACCTAAAAGCTTAAACTTTTTTGGACTAATAATTTCTTTCGAATAGTTCACGAACGTTTTCGAATCTATTGATAAATATGTTTTTTATTAAAAGTAACCTTTACTCAAATAAAAGATAATTATATCTTAGATTGAATTTAAAATCCCTGTAATACATTTGATATTTTTGATTTCATGACATTTCTAAAACATATAGCATTTCCAAGAAGTTTGTGTAAGGAAAATTAAGTTAAGTAAGACTTGAACTTAATTAATATTATATTATATATAATTGGAAAGCAAATATGTTGACAGAATAAAAATGTTTATTGCAAATTTCGCAAAGTATGTTAGTCGATAGTGAATAAAATTGATATTATATTAATTTTGAAACGTAACACACAAGCCCAAGTGTCACCTAATAAATAAAATTTCTGAAATAATTTTAATGGTTTTTTTTTATTAAATTGTTCCGAAGAAGAATTATTTTTAGTGTTTTGGAAACGTTTGTCCCTAAGTTTGAAGTTTTTATCAAACCTTTGCTTCGGTCAATATTCTCTATAATTGTATTGCTCTAGGAGTATTAATAATAAGCGACGATATAGTAAAGTGTGAAATGAGAAAAAAACATATAACATTAAACTTTATGATTTAGTTATTTTTGAATTTGACAGCTTAAATTAAATGATACCAAAATGAACTTGTCTGGTTTATTAACAAATAAAAGAACTTTAAAAATAAATAAATGTAATATACTTAAAAATAAAAACAAATAATTGATTTAACATACTTACAGAAGGAATTTTGCTTCTTCTTTGGTTTATGGCATTATGAGCAGTTGAATCAAGGATTCAAAAGCAGGAGTTGAAGATTGAGAGCAAAAAGTTGTGGTATCGCAAATAGTAGTAGACAGCTATATATGACATCAATCATTAAAAAATTATTAGAGACTACAAATAATATACTATTACTATCCAAAAAAGAGTAACTTTCATGCATCATACATTATGATGAAATAAAAATTCATGTTATTTTCTGCATATGTGATGACAAAATTGAATAAATCGCGTGATGAACATTGA
Organism: Druceiella hillmani; assembly: GCA_039881145.1. Classification (NCBI taxonomy): domain Eukaryota; kingdom Metazoa; phylum Arthropoda; class Insecta; order Lepidoptera; family Hepialidae; genus Druceiella; species Druceiella hillmani. The sequence goes on from JAYKKI010000056.1 coordinate 2,291,998, forward strand.
ATTACCATTCAACTTGTCGAACTAAATTTTAAACTAATTTGTAGCGTAAATACAGCCCAAAAAGAAAGTCGACTTTCATTCGTAAGTTTTAAATTATGCAAATTAGTTTTATTACGTTTCACAAAAAATCCTTTTGTCCTCTATATTGCACGTATTTCTCAATTTGGCATCGTTTTGGGATGCTGAAAAAATAATAGCTCTCAGTCTTAAAAAATATATAACTCTTAGTCTATGACCCACATATATCTCAACAAATAACAGTCAAATAAATCGTGCGAAAGTATTTGCTGTATTTCATTTTCCGCATAGTTTACCCTTTAAAAAATAGTTAAAGGGTCTCAACAGTTTTTATTCGCAATATTAAGAAATATATCTTCAGAGATATATTGAAAAAAATTACTCGCTACCCCATTTTTGAAGCTATTAGATGAAAACTTGGGAGAAAACTATAACGATGATTCCAGATGGCATAATTTCTGGGCTAAGTATGATAACGTATATGTCCCCACTACTCAGGTATATTAAATGTTATCAAATATTAATTTCCCTTTTAAGTCTAATCAAATTAGAATTGATTAGTCACCAATACCAAAATGTATAAATTGTCGAAAATAATAAAACCAAAGAAATATACCACGCTTTTTCTTACCGTTCAATTTTTCAATGAATTGCGAAACATTGGAACCTAAACAAAAATCTTGAAAAAAACCTTTTCAGGATCCTATAGCACCTAAGAACTCTTGTGATTTCGTCATTTGCGTTCATCTGTCCTTATGTATATCCGGCTTGTAAATTAATTGTTCTCAATCGTGTATAAAACAATTTTGATATGTTTAAGTATATCCGAGAACAGACGGAAATGAAAATTGTTTAAAAAAAATGTTACAACTAGCCTGTATTGTGCCTAAAGTTTGTGCTTAAAATTCATTGAGTGCTTTATTCGTCAGATTTAAACCTGCAAAAGTGTTTACGCTACTCGAATTCTTTATATCAAACATTCATAATATGTAAAATAAAGACAAGAAATATGTGTTGCCGCCATAATTAATCAAATTTAATCGATGTTCCAGTTTATTAATAACCGGATGTGTTATTTTTAATTTTAAAAATTATATTTAATGAAAGGATGCCTGGATAGTCTATAAAAACTATATACTATTGCAACGGTAAAATAAAATATTTAAAAAAATAAAAAAACCTGTTTTTTACTGATTATTTCCATTTTCCGAAAGTTTCCAGAAATTATATGTTATGGAATGAATTTTACAGATATAAAAAGAAATCGTTGGATTTTCAAGATGATATATACCGCGTATAGCCATTATTAAAATAATAGTATTATTGTTTTGTTTTAGGACAGTATTTTTTGTTTCTAGTCGTTAGTAACATTTTTCCAAATTGTATTCGATCATGTGTAAAATATAAAGTTATATTAATTGTATGGCAATGAAATTTGTTTATCAGAGTTTAATCTTATCATATATTTGTGTTTTTATCGTCGGATCAATTGAGGCTATAGGATTTATTATTCCTTCTGCAATGCTTAGTTATACTCATAAAATAATTAGAGATGTAAATATTATGCGATAATAGTAAGTGCTAAATTATAAAAATAAAAGAAAAGAATAACTATATAACTATAGTAGATACCTGCAGTTATGATAGGAAACATTATTAATTATTAACTTTCACAGAGGCACGAATCTAATATGCTGAAGTTCCAATTTCATTAAGTTTGGATTCTAAATATTTTTATAACATTTTTATTGGCTTCTTCATAATCATGCATTTTTTTTTCATTTTTCTTGCTGCTTACCATGAGTTACTGAATGACGATCATGATATTATATGACATTATTCGTATAAATTTAATGTGAATTTATATTATATAATACGGTTTACATTGAGCAGGTTTGTAATTAAATTTGTAAAATGATTTCCATGTGATGATCAAAATTGTTTTATCTATATTGAGTAGCCCCTGTATGTATATTGTTACGTAAAATGTGCGTTATTATTTATGTTTTATGATAGATATTCATTATTTAAACAGCAGTTAATTTTTGCACAGTTAAAAATAATCCCGTAGCTATTTCTGAAAAACATTTTTTACCTTTTTATATTTCATACCCACACTTGGTCAGTTAATTACATTCTAGTGGTTAAACATAGCCCCTTTGGTTAGCTATTGTATTAAACATGTTGGCTGAACGTGTTTTGGACCGATAATTGAATGACATCGTTTAGCTAACGAGCCAGAATATTAATTTTAACGTCTAATTAAACTAGATGGCGGTGACATACGTTGCATTATTCCATTTACATTATCGACGGAAATTCCATGATGTAAGTGGAAAAATGTCTTTAAAAATATGTAATTAACAGTATAGCTACAAACGACTTTGCCATCATATTTAGATGCTTCCAGTCACCACATATTTTTTGTAATTAAGGATAATAGTAAAGTAAGGTATCGGCAACCATTCTAACTAGTTCAATCTATACAATATCGTTTGCGCGCGTACGTGAGATGGAATATATTTTGATGACATTTCTGAATGTTATCATTGCAGAGCTGGCGTATGTAATACGTTATTTATTTTTCATTTTATGAAGCAAATTTTACCCAAAAAATAATTGGTCTCAGTTATTACTCTAATAGATTTCTGGTGTGATGTATAAAAATTCTTTGATAAAGTTTCTCGCGACACACTCTGGAACGACTCGGTATTCGGAAATTAAATGCAAAAATAAACAAAAATGAAGTAATTTATTACCAGCGGGTGTTCGGATCATAAACCAATTAATAATCTATGTATTCTATGCTTTCACTGATTATATTTTCAAGTTTGCAACTCAATAGGCAATAATAATTTTTTTTAAATTTAAATGTTTGATAGACGAAAGGGAAATAAACCTATCGGGTACGAGTTGAATTCACAGTGAGGGTTTTGCGCCCTCTTACATAAGATGTCTTTCGCGGAGGTAAAAATACCGACAAATTCTCAAAAATGCTTTGATTTATTATTGATGACTATTATATCATTTTGCACTAAATATTTGAACCATATTAAATTTTTCTGTGTAATAGCGTTTTTGATATAGAATTTATCATTTCCTGTATTGACATACGGTGTAACGTGATTCGTAACAGATTTTGTTTTGACAGAAGATAACCGATGTGTTTGTGAATTAAATATATATTTTTTTAAATTTTACCCACTTTATTATGGCAAAGATGACCAGAACTCTTATGGACATTATTGGTTTGATGGTTGATAGTTAGAATATTGAATATGCTGATGGAAACCTTTCACTAAAATAGATCGAGTCAAAATATTCCTTAAAGGCTTGCTTATAAGTACGTATTGATAGTTAGGTATCGTCATTTCTAAGTTTATATAGCTAGGTTGTGACGTGATATTGAAGCAGCCTAGATCATAGTACAAAATAATCCTATTAAGGTATTTTAAAAAATTGTATTTTTAGAGAGAAAATATATTTCCTCGTAGATTCAAAACAACATTTTTTTTACATGATATAATTATTTTATACTATTATAATTAATATAACCATTTATGTAATGTAATTATTTAGGTAATATAACAGATTAATCATTTTCGGCTTTTTCTACTAGTGCTATTAGACCATGCTTATTGCCAAATTTCATGATTTTAAATCAATGGGGTATATAGATTTTGATTTATTTGCGAGTGTCAAAATATGGTACGCGAATGTCCGTATTTTTAGGCTTCTTCCTGATTCCGTTGACGAACAAGCTTCATTAATTTCCAACTCTTAATGACTGCAGACCTAAGCATTTTACATTATTTTTAACTTGATACCACCACGCGTTACTGAGAAGAATGGTCTTGACTGACCAAAAGATGGACAACGGAGTATTCCCACAAAATTACACTTTTCATTTTGAGGAAACCCTAAAAACCGGCCAAGGTAGAGAATACTTCGTGCATCGACAGTTTCCTCACTTTGAAGTGACATTTAGTTTATTTTATCACATCATTGGAATTATATGAAATAAATATTTAATATTACCCAATACAATTAAAAACATTAAATTAAGGATATAAATCCCTTTTTTCCATAATTTTAGTTTCAGTAGTTCTGAAAACAAGGTGAATATTAAATTATTTTATATATTTTTCAGACGACCATTGAAGACATACAACTTAAATATATAAAAAAATATGTGTCACTTGTAACTCGTCTTTATAACCATAATATACACTATGTGCATATAAAATAGATCTCTATAACTATTTTTAAAAATGCAAAATATTCATTTTAAAATGAGACCCAGTATATTCGTCAAACCAGGTTAACCAATAAACAGTATTTTAGATTAAAAAATTACATATTCCTCTTTAGCATCACTAATGTATGGCTCATTCGTTTAACTGAATCGATTGCAATACACTACCGCCAAAAATTTTACAGTGATTACAATATTAATACAATGATCTAAAATTCCTCATTATTTCAAAGTACATAACAATGAATGGGGTTTTTAAGCAAAAATGTGTTTTTAAATCATATCTATAATGTAATGTTTACAAAACCTGTTTTCCGAGCTATTTGTGAGTTAAATTGTGTTCAGCCTATGAGCAACATCCCTTTTTATTTTTTTTTCTGTGTAATTTAAGTTAAAATGTGTAGGGTTTTTATTTTTAAAAAATATTAATACATTTGTTTGTAATATTCATGAAAAATGCAAAAAAATAAATTTATGTAACGTATTGAAGTCAGAATTTCTAATTTTATTTAATATTGATTATTAACCACTAGTCCACTGACGTCCTTATATTTTTTAGAAAAGATATTTCAAAATAACACTGACCATAGGTCTTAACAGTCACGCATAATATAAATTATGATTCTAATTAATTACTAATTATATTTTTTAAATTACTTGTCACCGAAAAAATATAAAAATTTCAATTTACAGTTTCCTCATTGCATCGTAATTGCGTTTTCCACCATTAGATGAACGTATTTCATTCGTTATAAAAAGTACTTAGTATCGAACAAAAAGTGTTATACATTAGTAGTGAGTATACATATTTGTATTAATTCGTATCAAAACGTTCCTAGTTGCGTAGTTTGAACAAAATGAGAGGGACAAACGTATAGGCATATATGTGTATCCGGTTGATACATATATATAGGTAAAAATGGACATCAATATATTCTTCTAATATCATAGAAGTAATTTCAACACTTAAGAAACACCAAACAGAAAAATGATAAAAAAAAAATAATTCAATAGTTCTCGACTAATAACCGATAGAAAAATTTGTAATGAAGGGAAATATTAAAGGAAGAACCATTTTTTGATGGTGTTAATTCAAAGAATGAATCAAAGGCTTTCCAATACCATAAATATTATAATCCATGTGCCAAAATAAGGACAATGAGTCGAATTTTTCTTATATGTGTATTAGTATAAATGACCATTTAACTCCCAATAACCCTGTTATCATCATCCCTACTCGTAAAGAATCGTGAACTGAAAACGAATTATTTTCAACATTAATCCATTCAGTAATTAATAAATATGTTTGAATATTATAGACAATTGATAATTTCAACATTGTTTCAACATATTCGCACCTTACTTATATAAGCACAGAGTGGTTTAAAAGTTAAAATATGGGTTCTTAACTGATTAAATAAATAAAAAATATGTACCCGTAATTAAAATTGGCTTAGAATTCTTTCAAGTCTTTTTAAGATTAGTCTCTATCTTTTATAAAATCTTCAACAAATAAATTAAGTTATAGGTTTTTAAAGGTCATATATTTTATTCCCATTTCAAGAACAATGAAGGCAGCAAAGAAAAATATAATTAATCATTTTCTCCAATATAAGTGTAAACGAAGAGAAATAATAACAGGGTGAAAAATAAACAGGGTGAAATTTGAAGAAATTACGAAAAATTTCTTTCGGTAATCGTTTGCACATTCCAAAATAGAATGAAAGTGAAATTTTCTATCGTCGTTGTGAACCAAGGGCAATGATTTCAGAAAGTTGACAATGGTTTTAAGAAAGGTGACAATTTTTATTATTAATTTTGCATTTTAAAGTGAACCCATTATAAATATTCGTATAAAGAGGGCTTATAATAAAAGTAAAGTCACTGTAATTTAAGAGGTAATAATAAGTCACAAGTTATTCACGAAAATTCGTTTACAAATTTTCGGAAAGAAAACTGGTTAAAAATAAGGTTTCAACAACGGAAATTATATAAAATACCCATTATATTCCTATAGTATTCGCATATTATTTTAAACATGTGTTACGTGTCACTTATGATAAAAAGTAGGCTGCTTGATTTTATGGCAAATTTATGTCTTGTACATTTTATTAGGCGAAGAAAATGAGAAAATAAGTGCCAGCTACGTGTTAGTCAAAATAAATCGCCATTTGCTGGGTTTTGTTTATTCGGGTTCATTGTTTGAAATCGTAAGAGCGATTTTTTACAAAGTAAGTTGAATCAAAAAGCAAATATAAAGTGTATTTTTGGCTATAACTTTGCGATTAGTTTGGCTAGTCAATCGTTTCACGGAAAAATTCAGTAACTGACCAAAATGTCTATGCTAGTGAAATGTGAAGAAAACGGTTATTTACTCAATAAACCTACTTTCGTTTAACTTACCAATATACCACAAATATTGAAGTTGATAAGAACAAAAATTAATAAATGTTAAAGGAAATGTGTATATTGTTTGTATTTTTGCCCCTATTTCGAACCTCAATATTTAGCAATAAAGTCATGGGCACCCTTTCAGAATTGCTTGCGACGGTATGTTAGTTTAATTTTCACATCAGTAAATCTATTTAAAAGAGTTGATTGCCTTGTTTCATTTTTTAATTTCATGTCTTAAGTGTATTAGACAAATCATTTTAATCTTAGATCAAGAACTTAACTATCATAACCGACATACGTAGATATTTACTTCAATAAAAATTAAAGAAATTATTTTCAATTGTAATATGTAGTTTTTCGTTATGTACATTGCATTCAATAACAATTACTTGTTTAATATGATTACGACAGGAACTCAATTTTAAATGAAAGTATTTTCCTCCGGCAAAAGACATTCTAGGTCACTTACGATAATTTGGTGAGAAAAGTTAATATTATTTGCAAGTGGCTAAAATTCTTTACTGCAAACAATAAGCTATTTCTCCTTCAGAAGACATTTTAAATTATTGAATTTATTTAATGAGGTACGAAGTAAAAGCATATAAAATATTATAGTTGATATTTAGCAACACTGATTTAACTAAAGTTTATATTATATGTAATAATAAAATTCCTCCCAACCTATTGCCTTGTGACAAAGAGAATTTAAGTGGAGCGTCTAACTCTTAATATTGCATTCAGTAATTGTATTTTAATTGGGCTTCTTCTTTTTTTTTGAGTTGTTATTTAATTTATCGAAAAAAGTAAGAGCGATTGAGGACGGATTTCAAAGCTTTGAAGTAAAATTTTTTTGTTTTATTTCAGAGATTTAAATTTTGTTCTGCGCCTAGGAATACTTGAATAAATTTTAAAGGAAATGACACCGAAAAATTTATAAGACAATTAGATTTCAGAAGAAAAATATCGTATAACACCACATCAGCATTAATCTTTACATATGTGAATGTTATTATGTAATATTTTAGTAATAAACTCATTTTTTTAATTTTTAGAATATACATGCATATTTATGCATTGTTAGCTATTTTGATATAAGTTATACGATAATTAAAAATTGAGTTTGATTTATCATGTATGATACAAATAACTTTCCTGATTAACGAGGATCTATTGTGGGTAGATGCTTGTTTATTCTTAGTTTTTTACATTATACTTCCAATATGCCTTCTAACTGACTTCATATGTCAAATACTATCGTTAGACTTCTTCCATTAGTTTTTGTAAACAAATTAATAACATGGTTATTTACTAATATTTTTGCTAATTCGCTTTTCTTTGTTACTACTATAATACTTTCGCTTTTCTTTATTAACAATAAAGTTCTTATTGTTAATAAAGATCTTATTGTGAACAGCCATAAGTATAATAATTTTATTTTTTTTTTGTATTCTCGTTTTGCATTAACTCACATTTGAACTAACGTTTAATTTTGTGTCAATGTAATACGTCTACGGTACACTAAATTTTATATATTTAGTTAAAGATAAATTTTATAATAATTTCAATCCAATGATATGAACTTCCATAAAATTGTTGACCCGTAAAGATGAAAAAGAAAGAGTTTTTATTTAACAATTTTCTAATTTCAGTGTGAAACTGAGATTATAAATTCTAATTTATGCACAAGTCGATTGAGATCGAACTGTTATTTCTGATAACTCAATTTATTTTTGTCGGGTGATAATATAGTTAAATACTATCTTTTCAATGGTTTTACCACGATAAAGGTCGCAAATTTCATTGTTTGCGCGTAAATTTAAGATGCATATGAATAATTCTCAACAACTTTCAGTTGTGATATTTCCTTCATCTTCACATATTTTGACATGATAACATGTCACACCACGGGCATATATGTTGTACGTCATAGATTGTTTGTGTGCAAATATAAATGACAATTCAAGTTTCTAATAACGTTAGATAGCTCAAAATCTAAAACAAAATTCAACATAATAATTTTTTTCTCCCCAGGAGGTTTGAGGTTTGAATGGTTTGAATGTAGTTTGCGTACTTGTAATGAGTACGCAAAATATTATAGATCCCAGTGAATAAAAACTTTCGAATATCGACATCGCTGCAAGTTGCATACAACGGCTCTGCCTGAAAGATTTATTGAGGTATAATTACACTGTATTATTTTCAATAAAAATTAAAGAAAAAAAAATTGTAACAGTAAAGAGTGTACACAGTGCACGAATTGAAAAAAGAACTATTATTTTAATCCGAGACATTTCTACTTTATCGTAAAGGGAGATATTTTAACTGAGGCCAGACATCCCCCAAAAAACACAATTTTGTACACTATAAAGTTAATACATTTTTACAAGCAGTTACTAATAATAGTATGTACCTTTTTATATAAATCCCTGCAAAATAAAAATAAATTACAAACTTTATCTTTTAATTACTTTGTATGCCATGAAACGCACATAAGACAGAGAATAGTTAAAGATAATGTTTATAATAATTTTCAAAAATAAATAATTTTTTTGACAAATACGAGAGAAATAAGAAATAAAAAATGCATTGGTTTCTTTGCGTTCTAATATGTACAAATCACATAAAGGTATTATGGTAGCCAGTATCTACCAAAATTTTATAGAGAAATTAGTTTAACGGCATGAATAATTGCTTTTTGATATATCTTTATGTATGAGTCACAAATAAAATAAAAAGAAGGATAGATGAAGGTAATGTTTTTAAAAAGATTGCGGGTTTTTTAAATATTTATGAAGTAAGACCACAAATATAGTTTTCAGCCATACATAAAAATCGTTTCAGACATGTGAACTCATTACATCTCTAAAAGGGTTCCTGTGCTCGTCTTATTTTTTGTCATTAGTGTCTTATCATTGTTTTGACCAACATTGAATTACAAATTTTGAATCTTTCAAACTCATAATTTGTCGGGTCACTCCTTTGCAATTGATATTTTTCCCATTTCCAAGCGGAAGAGAGGAGCTAGAAAACTTGCAGCGTAACACATATTTTTTCGATGACAGCATATGATGACGATAGAGGTTCAGTATCTATATAAATAAGATAACGGAGACCGAAGATGATCAAAATGTCTCAGACCTATTGAATTATAGACTCATTTCATTTTATCTTGATAAGTTCTTTATAATTCTTCATTTTTCTATAGGCTTCTATAGATATATATTTCAGTAATTCTATTTTTTTCTAAAGGTAGTAAAATATTTAGTAGGGAAAGAAAATTTTCCAAAAAAAACCTTTTATTACATTTATGTAACGAAAGCCTTTTTTTGGAAATTCTTTTTTATTTTTTACTACCTTTTATACTTAAAATGATAAATATTTCAAACCAGCCGAACATATGTCGGAACGCAGGAAAATATTTATCCGCAGTTGTCTGTCTCCCAACAGTTGATGCAAACTGTTTGTATTAATAATATTCTTAAGTTCGAACCAAATGTTGGTGCTTACAATTTTTTCACATTTTCAAATCTGCACTTGAAAGAAGTTTCGTGTGGGAGGAAAGGGCAGCTAAGATGCATTGTGAGTTATTTTAGAGCTTAATATTTCGTAAAATGACTTTAAAAGTAAAAAAATGAAGCATCCTTAAAATTTATTACAATAGAAAGCGGAAGAAAAAAGGAAATAATGTTTGCACAGATTGCAACAAAAAGAAATATTAAAGCAAAGCCTCTTTCGCTAGACGACACAATGGGAAAGGCGCTGGCTTTTCCCTCGCGGGAGATGTCCTATTTAAATGGTCACCCCATAATGCTCTATACATTTACAGTTTTCAACTCAAATATGATGTTGTTAAGATGTTTGTGAAAAAAAAATTTTTAAAGAAAATTACTCGTCTTAATGATGATTGGGCATGGTACATTTATATGCTGAATTATGTTACGGTACCGGTATGTTAAGTTACTCATAGATAGTTCTTGCACTGTAGGCTGGTTTGTGATCACAACAGTAGTAAAAAAATATTTTATTAATAGTTCTTACGAATTAAATGGGATCTCTCTGTTAATCGTGTACTTGCAAAATTTTATGTTCACTGGTCTTAAATTTTAGAAACTGAGAAGCTGTGACAAACATATTGACCGATGATTGGACAGACTTACATGATTTGACGAACTGATTTTGCAAGAGTTTCTTGTTTCATTACGGAACAATACAAATTTATCGCCTATCATTCTAGTCAATTGTTGACGTAGAATTGTCGGTAGTGAAAGGGGGCTTAAAAATGTGTACAGATTTATTCACATAACGAATTCTTTCATTTCAAGTATAGATGATGTTCTTAATTTCTGCCGTCAAGGCTACTTTTTCTTCACTTGAGGGTTTCAATCTAAAGTTGGTGCGGGGATCAGGATGTGTTCCTTTTTGCGCGTATAGCCAATCCAATTTACGATGTATTATTTGGTGTTCAAACGGAACTTCCTTATATTGTCCAAACAAGTTTTCTTCAGATATTTCCTGTGGGCAAAAATTTTGTTAAATCTTTTGTTTCTTCCATGTTTTTACGCACATAGTAAAACGGTTTGACGTTGGAATAGAATATTTTGAATTTACTTTTATGTGTCAGTTTTAGCGACCGAAACATGGAATGGAGTTGCGCGAAGGTCACTCTAGCTTCGGTGATCCGTGATATGAAAACTATAGTTGGAGTAACATGGTGTAGATAGGTAAGTGACAATGTTCTGTATTTCTGATATAAATATTAAACTTGTACAAAAATAAATTTCTCATAGTTCGAAATGAGAAATTCGGACATTGTTTCAAAACTTAGCAGATATTACGAAACAGATATTAAGAAACAACAGGCGTTTTACTTTCTTGCTATTTAGTTATTATTTGGCTAATAAAATGATAGTAAAAGAGAATAAGATTTACGGAACCCACACGGATTTTATTGAAAAAATGCTTGGCAATTCTTTGATAGATTACGTTCCTTTCTCAATAAATTTTATGAGTATCGCTACAGCGATCAGGAGATTAAAATGCACCGACTTAGTTGGGCACAAGTAATTCAAGAATTGAAGTCTATTTGATTTCTTCTTTTCAAAATGAAAAAAAATATTTCGATGAAAGCAACATTGAGGCAATCACATCGATTTACATGGTGCTAAAACTTAATCAATATCTTTATTTTGGAAGGAATGCGCATATATATTCGTATCGTAATATCTTTTATTGTCGACCATATATTTTATGGTATCCAATATTTAAAATTGGTGATATAAATGAAGTATTTTATGAATTTTTTAGAATAATAACCTACTCCGATATTTATTGTCGTACAATTTCAGAAAATGCAAATTTACATTGGATTCAGGACAGGGTAAAGAAGTTTGGAAATTTTTTACGTAAGGAATTAAGCAAATCTAGAATTTTTTCACGTAAGGAATTGAGGCTTGGTAGCGTGAAAATAATTAGGCTATATTGAACAGCGTATGTCATCAATGCACATAATTACATTTAATTTATTATTGCTTAAACTAATTTCTTCTTTGAGAATCTAATTTTATGAAAGGATTTAAGAATTAGTAACGTAAGAATTTTTTATGACAAATAATATCATCTGTTATGGAAAATAGACTTGGCTACAATTTATTTGAAACTTAAAGTCTAATGTTTTGAGGTGTATCATATCTAAAAAATTTTAAATGTAATATTTTACTGAAATACTACTAATAAGTATAATCCACCATTTAAAGATGTGCCCGAACTAATATAAACAGTGGAGTACGAATACGGAAACTAAACAAAGAGTTTCTTCGTCACTTGTAAGATATGTAGTAAAATGTAAGCCTGTAAATGATTGGTTATGCATTTTAATAAGTACTATAAGCAGACATATAGATGATATATTGCTCCTATACCAGAAATACAAAAGACGTTCGAAAAGAATGTAGCTATATTATAAATATCTATATTTTTCCTTCTAGATAAAATCAATAACGAAAATTTTTAGTAATAGAAATAATTCAACTCGATTTACCGAATTATGACGAACTGTTTCTTTAAATTAAAGGAGACAATTAATAACGATAATATTGTTTATTGTAGTTTATTTAAGGTCTTATTAATATTCATTCTTCTCTCTCTCTCTTATTACTTTTATCTAATGAAAATCAGTCTTGCATAAAATATGAATCTAGTCATTAGCGTCAAAATCGCCATAGTAATAAAATATACTCATATTGTTAGTCCAAAAGTAGGTTGAATATCTTTAAAGTAATTATAATCTACATAGTTAATTATGTAACTAATAAATAATTTCTTTAACTAATCTTATCTTGAAAATGTATCTAAATATATCTTAAGCCGTCTTCATTTATTACATTGCCGATATAATTAATTACAGTAAGAATGAACTCTTAATGAAATTTAAATTAAGATAATTAGCATTTCCCTTCTAAGCAATTAAGCAAGATCTTCTGTAAAAATAAAACCTTTTTAAATTTTTTAAAAATATTTATCATGATCGGCATATACGTCGAGGAGACGCTACAGATCGCAATCTCGACCGATTTAGTTGATTATATGTTGCGATTATTATTAATATTAAAAAAAAATAATGTGTCGAGTATAAGAACAGATATATATTGATTTATGTATTTATGTATTTGTATCTTTGCTATTGCCCAATTGAAGACGTTATAATATAACGAAACCTAGGTCGTGGTAAATAATTTAAATAAAGTAGAAATAATACTACATCACGTAGTTTTACTTAATTGTGTTCTACATATACTCCTTTCACTTACAGCGCATGTTCTCATCCTTCGTTTCGTTCAGAACTTTTCTTTCATTTCTGTTCCCTGGTGTTTTTGAATTTCAAACTTAAGGTTTTTTAATTTATTTTAACTGCTTTTTATTGGGTGCATGACCAAAGGTTCAACTGATGACTATGTTTTGAATTGATATGAAATAATATTAACCAAAGAAAAGAATCCTGTGTATTTACTTTTGATTTTACAAAAGTATTTTATTGCACATTTAAGTCGAGCAATGGGTTGAATTCCACTTTTCACTCAATTTACGTTTCTTTCACTGAAACGGTCTTATTTATTTTAATAGATAACACTTTACGCTTTTACTGGCCTACTACTACGCTTTTACGCTTTACGCCGGTTGCAAAACGGCGACACACTCTAAGTTACATATCCAAACTACAATATAATTAGCGAAAATAAAAATGTGTACTAAAAATAGCTACCTAATATATTCCAAAATTAATAATTGTATTTAATTTTTTAAGTTTGTAACATCGGTTATTCTATGCAGTTTTAGACTTAAAGGTTTTTATTTTTCTTCTCGTTAATACTCTTGTTAAGGAAATAATATGTTTTTTTGTATAATTTTATGATAAACAAGTTAACTGTAGTTTACCGTATACTTATCAAACAGATACTTAGTATTCTAATATTTATATCCTTAGTAGAAAGTGACCATATAAATTACTGATTTCACACTGGGATAACTGAAAATAAATATTAATTGAAATAACATTGTGCCTCTAAATATGTAGCGATAGTCATGTTCAGATATTATTATTTTATTTTCCATCATTGATAAATCGATATCTTTTTTCCTAAATTCTTAGTGTATTTGTAATGAGGTACTATTGAAAAAAGTAACCATAAAAATAGGCGTAATAGAAAAGCCATTTTTACTACACCATTAGGTACATAACAAACAGAAATTCCCCCAAGACCGCCATTTATCGAACTGCAAACAAATTCATAACTTCAAGAACTGTAACTAAAACTTCGATTCACTTAATTTTCGTAAATAATTAGACACTTTAATTAATGCCACGTATATCAAGAGATAATGACTTCCGGGCTGTCTATGTCAATATTGAGTGTATAGCGGAGACCGTAAAAATAATTGACGATATTAAGATAGATTATAAAAGTTAGATTTCTACAAGCTAATGGCATCAAAATAGTTTTACAAAATAGCAACACAATAAGCTTGTTTTCAGACGCTTCTCCAAAGAAGACCGTAAATAATCGATGTCCGTTACTAGAATTTTAAGTAATCAGCATTTTTTTTATAGTTCCTATTTTTTTTTATAGAAAGTGAAAGCACTATATTGACTGCAACAGTGTAAAGTGGTGATGATAAACTATATAAATTGTGCCAACTCCTTAGACCGCTTCAAAATTTATTAGAACATGGCAGCAAAACGAGAGCACATACGTAATTGTATTTAGTGCGAGTTTTATTTCTGTCACTCTGCACCTGACGCTGCTCGAAATATACGTAGATCAAGTGTACAGCTATAACGATACGATGGCAAAGGTATAGTCTCGCATGCAACTGCCAAACGTTGATATAATGGGTTCACAAATGAGAATTTTGATTTAAAAATTTTCTCCTTAGCGGAAGTTAACATGGATATTTTAAAAGAATTAATTGAAAGAAATCCTCATCTTACCTTATATTGCATGGCATCAGAGTTAAATTGCAGACAAGTGCAGGTATTGGGAACTTGGATCAACTGAAAAAAATTGTTTAAGCTATGAGTTTGACTACCACATATCCTGACTACAACTCAATTAGTCTAACGTGCCAATGTATGTATATATATATATATATATATATATATATATATGAATCTTCTTTCCCTGAGATGCAGACAAAATTGGCCTGATCAATTGGTAACATGAGATGAAAAATCTGTTCGTAAACCACACGCGAAAGTGCCAACGGCTAAGCTCAGGCGAAAAATTGATACCGACTCCGAAAAATTAACTTCATTAAAAGAGCGTTTCTATTCGGCAGAATCCAAAAAAAAATTTATTAGGAGTTACTACCATAAAATACCATAGTAGACTCAACAGTATACTGCAATCAATTAACTTCACAGAGAAATCCAAAACAAAATTAAACCATACTGAAAAGTGTTTTCCTTCACGATAACGTCCGACCGCACGTAGTTAAGTTGTCCGTCAGAATTTTCTGAATTTTCATTAGGAGATTCTACCACATTCTCTATATTCCTTGACTTAGCGTTAATAGATTTTTATTTATTCTGGTTTTCTCATATTCAATATAAGAAGTTTGATAAATAATAGAATATAAGAAGTTTATTTAATCACGGAGAATGAATCCACGCTTTATCTGCACGTTTGCAATGAGTTACAGATAACAATGAAGCTTACTATGCGCTAGAATAACTAACAAGAAACTACGGTTTCTCAAAAAAATTGTTTGCAATTACAACACTTAATACTTTACCAGGCCAACCAATATATACGTTTAATTAAAATCTGTCTTTCTGTTAAGGTAACATTCAAAGTTTTGCGTTTATGATATTATTAGAATTATAAAGGGTTGCGGCACTGTGGGATGTAAGAACGCAGATCTGATCGGGCGCCCCCGCTGATTAGGAATGTGCTTCTTTTAAATGTTCACAATTAGATCTCTCGTCACCTTCTGTTATCTCGCCTCCGATATCTTCCCTATTACTAAGGATCGTAACCACTAATAGAGTAATAATAATAGAACAATTTGGTAATTTTTTGGTTGAGAAATATTGACGTTCAAAAAATTTTGTAAGTTTTGACTTAGCAAAAAGCATCATGTTAATAAAAAAACAATTGAAAATATTTGCAATGAAAATTTAAGGACAACAATGTTAAGTTTTATCAATCAAGAATCACAAGTAAACCTTGTCCCACCTGAAAATCAAAAGTTTTTCTCTGATACAAGTTTGCGAAACAAAGTTCATTAAACCACACGACACGAGCAATATTAACGAAGTTTCAAAACAATAGAAGTTATAATCCCTCCAACTTGGATGTAATATGAGCATCGGGAGATTAAAAGTGTGCAGTAAATTTCTTGTTGATAAGTTGAGATGACAGAAAAACATGATGTACTAGTAATATTTTATGAAATAATATAAATGAAAAAAAAATATTGAGAAAACACAAATATCTAAGGAAGGAAATAAAAGTTCAGTTTGAGTTTCCATTACCTTTTTGTACTATGCTACGATAAGGATTATGAGCGTGGGAAGTAAGCAGAATACCAATGCAGCTAATGGAAATTTTTCTTACGTGATACTTGAATTTTAACTTATTTCAAAAATATTTATAGTGAAACGAAAATACTTTTTCGTCTATGTACTGAAATCGTAAATTCGCTGGCTAAGAATGTCGGTGAAAAGCTATGATTTGATTTTTATTATATTCATAAGAGAAATCTCAAAATTTTGGTGCAAAATTGGACTGGAAAACCATTTACCTTTATTTTAAATAAAACTAAATTTGAAAATATAAACCATTATATTTTATAGACCAAAAACCAAAAGATAACGATGGCTCATGATGAATAAAGAAATTTTACTTGCAATGAATTTTGAAACACTTAATGCGTCAGTCAGGTTGGAATTTGCCTACATTTTTTTCCAATATTCCTAATTTAATAGTTTTTCCTTAATCACTGTTTTTACAAAAAAACTTTCACTTTAAATTGGTTAAGATTAAAATTTAAAATTATCTATATTTATTGATTATTATTTAAAATATTGATCACAAAGTTCAATTTGTTAATGCAATAAAGGTAATATTCAAATTTAAATATTGAAGTAAAACTTCATCAGGTGCGAATTGAGAGTAAGTCAGATTGTTGTGGATGAAAATAATGTTCAGTAAAATCTATAGTTTGTTTAGGCAATATTTTATCTTCGAAAGCATCGACTGAATATAGAATTTTGTAAGTATATGTGCTACATTAATATATAGTCGAATTTTTTTCTATTCTATTTTTATAAATTTAAATACTAATAATGATTTTATTTGAAAGTATATACTAGTGAGGAGACCCCTTATAAATAGAAAATAATTAATTTTCTGAACTTTTTCCTAAATTTTAAAATTTTAAGTAAAAATATCCCAAAACATGTGCAAATATTAGAAAGTTGTTAAGTACGAGGATACTACGATGCTTATATTACGACAGTTTCATACGTATTAAGATTCGTACGTATTGAAACATTCAAGTTTACGTAATATTTTTATTAAACTATTTAGAAATATTAAAATTATTTTTCACAGATATAAGAATTTCCCGAAAATTATAAAACCTAAGAAAATTGATGAAGTTTCTTCTCGGTTTTCTATTTAGATGTTTTTTGTTTTAGTAGTTTTTTCGTTTCAGTAATTTTCTTAATATTACATGCACTTCTTTGCATATTTTGGTGCATAACCTACTATTCTTAAAACAATATTTATGAATTTTTTATAACTAGCCTTTTTAAATAGATTTTTTACGCTTTATATATGACTGAAAAAATTGAGTATCTCATTTTTTCTTCGTTTTTAAAAGATAAAACAACCCTTAGAAACGTTATGACGTCAAAATGTAGGTAATGTATATTTTAAAGTTTATTTGAAAAAATTTGGATGTTAACATAATTAATTAATAGATAAAATTTTAAATTTCTTCGCCGAACGGTTTCCGAGAAAATCGTCTGTGACAGATAGATAGCAATTTTATAAAGTTCCGATTTTCATACAAAACTTTCAAGACTTTGTTAAATTGTAAATACACATTAACATCAATTACATTTTCAAAATAACCATTGCACTATATATTATTCGTAAACCTTTAAAAATACCAAATTTAACGCGGCGCCAAATGAAATCATTACCATTGCAGCTTAAGTAAAATGAACTATCAGCTGGAATAAATTGAATGAGAGAAACACGTAATGTGTTATAATTTCATTGATTGATAGAGGCTAACTAATGATATTTAGAAAATAAAATAAGAATCACATAGACATAAATATGAAAAGTAAGAAATACATATGAAATTTAACAAAAAAAAACAAGAATATAGATACGCTTATGGATACTAAAGAGATAAAAAGGAATTTCTACCTGCAGATTAGGGCAGATAATATAACTTCAAACAACTTTCAAACACGAATAATGATGGCATTTTTTGCATATTTGGTTGGTTGGTGTCGTGTCCACGTCAGACGAGGATACGGTTACAAATGTCTATACAAAAAAAGACATATTTGGCGATATTAAAAAGAAATGTATTAGAGCTCTCCGTTGAATGGGAACTCTCCAAGATTAAACAAAGATCTCAAATTTCAAGACAGCTGAGAACATGGTACGGGCTGAAGGGGACATCACAGTTGTTTTCAGCAACGATAGGTTCAACACAATCAGGATAGATTTTCATGCCTTGAAAATATCTAGTTCTAAGTCTTATGACGGTCTTGGTGAACACACGATTTGCGTTAATTTCATATATTTGATAGTCCTTTTTTCGTAAATAATTCCTTGAATAAACCTGTATGTCGCCAAAGTAAATTATAATATTATTAAAATGACTGAGATCACGAACTTCTTTTACAAGCTTAGCAGCTGCTTCGATTATCGAAATGCCGACATGTGCTGGCATCCACTGTTCTTGATTTGCCAATTTATTACAGATGACGATGGATTTTTTGCAGACTGATCTCTATTTATTGCCTGTAAAGCAGTAATGAAATCGCAGAAAATGTCCAGTCTGTTTGCCATATTTGTATATGCTAGAGAGATATATTCTTGTAATGCCTTTAGGATTGCTCTCAGTTTACTAGTAAGATTCGAAGCAATAGTAACTATTCTTCTATGGTACCATTTGGGGACAACAATATTGTTAATAGCTTAGTTTAGCTCCTATATTGTACCTTCCAAGCTCTTGATTTCAGCAAAAGTTAATTGGTCAATCTGCAGGCAGTTTTGTCCTCCTTGTGAAATTTGAGTTTAATAGGGTTAGAGTAATGCAAGGCTAAGTTATTTACAATAGATTTGCTTGAAGTAACAGAAGAGCCTAGAAATTTGATGAAATTCGACTGTTGGTCAGTATGACAACTGAAACAATTATTTAAGGTCTTCACGATCTTCCAGTGTTTTGAATCCTTTCAAGAGTACAATCTGTTGCATATTTTAGACCACTTTTGACTTTTGCCATTTACTATTGCATCTTCAAACTTTCCACTTATTTAAGCAAAGAGTTTTCTACTTTTTTTGGTGTGTTCTACCTTTACCTGTTCATTTATATTATCTTTTTCTCATTGAGAGAGTAAATTTCAAAGACCTTCCCGTAGGGAAACCATTTTTTTTTTCGATTTCTTCTCGAGATATAACGCTTTGCAGATGTTGTTATGTGGTTGGTGAAGATCAACCCTTACCCATTTAGACGTAGAGTGGAAGGTACACTAGGACATAGGTCATCCAAATGAGCAGTAAATTTTTCCCAGTTCGTTTTTCGAAAGATTCAAGACCTCCTAGTTTGTTTTTCTTTTGTGACAGAAAAGAAATGCAATGTAATGATGATGGGATTATGGTCGCTGATATTATTTTTCATAACCATCCATGTGCAACTTTTAGCCACACAGTACCTGACATTCGTAAGGTTAAGGGCAGACTGTATGCCAGTGGATCGAAAAAGGAATGTGCACTGTTCATTATTGACAAAATCCAATCACGGATTAATGAGAATAACTTCTACTACTTGCCCTTAGCATCAAGAGCAGAAGAGCTCCGAGTTAAGCTTTTAGCGTTAAAGTCTCTTAGCATAATGGTTGAATGCCGAGAAGTATAGAAAATATATGACGTTGATTAAGGCTTGGTTTCAATTGCAGGTGTTTCAGGATGGTAGATATTTATCAAAAAAAAATAATTCTTAGGGACAAAAATTACCAAAGCCTAAAACTACGTAGATTCCAGAAAACCATCTTTCGAAGGTTCAATGATCTTATATTTGATGTTATTCTAGACGAGGAAGGCCAAAACACTTCCACGATTTTTTCTCTGTATTTCCTGATAGAAGCATAGTAACTTCTGATGTTGAAAGAAGCATTTTTGTTTAACCTAGTTTCTTGCAGAAAAGTAATATCTACATCATTATCCAATAGAAGGCTATGAAGTTCATCACATTTTCTCTAGGTGCCGTTGATGTTGAGTCGAAGAATATTAAAAGTCCTCGGAGTACATTTCTCATCCAATCCCCGGACTGAAGAGCTGGACGCATCGTCCAATAACATTATTTCTCTTATGCAGTAGACTCATCTCAATGAATCAAAGCGAACTAATGTGCGAGCTGTACATTGTACTCAGAATGGAAATGTTATCAACATAGAGCAGAATCTTACCAGATTTAATAAATTCGTGAAGAATTTTCATTTCAATTCGCCGACATGCGACAGGCGCAATATTACCTAACCCTTAAAACATCTATAAGTATTGAGAATTTTCTTCGGTTGTGACAAATTGATTGTGAGCAGATTTATTTTTCTGTAAAGAAATCACGTAAATCATTTGACCATATCGAGGTCTGTAAAGTATTTATTTTATCTCAACCGGTCATGTCCTAATCATCAAATCGTGACAATGAAAATCATAGCATAATATTGTAACCAATAAAATTTAGTTCACAAACGTCATAAATATCCGTTCCAACTCGTTCTTCTTATTTACTACAAGAATTGGGCTCGCGTAATCACACTCCGATTTTTGACTGGTGCCATTATTTAGCAAATCTCTAATAATTTCATGAACATACAGTATCTTGGCACGAAAAAGGGGACAGGGCTGATAAATTAATAGTAATCCTGGGACTCAGTCTGATAAACATGCTGCCCGTATTTAAAGGAGACATTTTACCAAATATTAAATTACGTGAACATTCATTTATGATTGCCATTAACTTTTGTAATTTCTAATCAACACAGTGTATTAAGTGAACGGTCATTGCATTCTCCAAATAGAATATTTCCCTTTAAATTAACTGAGAATCCTGTGTATGAACAGGTTAAACACCATATTAAGTACATTTGTACCTACTGTTCCCAAATTCGGAAGCCACAACAAATATGTCAACTTCAAATGTTACACCATCGAATTCCATTGGAAAAGTTACATACCATGTACTTTCTTCGAAGTCCTAATTCCCATAAAATACGGAAAAGCTAGCTTAAGCAAATGCTTAAAATATTTTAACATTGTTGACAAAATTGAGGAAATAGTTGAGAAATTATCTACTCACAGTCAACAGGAGTTCCTGGAATGACGGCCATAAAATGTCAGTATTAAATATTGTGAGTAGTTCACTACAAAAATTTACATCATTCTTGTTGCGTGACTCAGATTGTTGTCTTGGAAAGCAAGTATTCATAGTGCGACCCGTTTTTTTCACAAAAATAATATAATACAGATAAATGAAATAGAATCCATTTTAGATCCTTTATTATCAACATGTAACTTATCTGTTTCCTGCCTGACAACAAACAGAACGTTGTCAAATCTTCCGATATCAAATCTTTGCTTTCTCCAAACCATACTTGCATCGTGCTTCGCGGGAAAAATATTAGCTACTTTTGACATAAATTGAAAAAAACTCAACCACATTTTCAAGCAACAGCTTAAAACTTGTAGCTGATGCACAAATCTGTAAGTCAATGATACCGCTTATAATTATTATAAATGCTTTATTGGGTCCCCGTATTACACGTAATCGAAGCAAAGATCGGCGAGGATATTCAGCATACGTAGGATAGTTATAAAAATGTTTACATTGTACATAATATCCACGATATCGAGTGTTTTTGGACAGGAAGATTCAAATTTTTCCTTAAAACTAAGTCACGAACGATAATTAAACACCCAATCCTTCAATTATCTGGCTGTGTCACCTTTCAAACTGTTCACTAAACGCGACAAACTCGTATCAAACATCAATATTAGGCAAATTGAGGTTATAGGTGTTTAGGCAGACAGTACTCCTGCATCATCATCTACCTATTTACTTTACTACTTTTTTGCCACGTGAATACAAGTAGACGAGTCAAACAAGATGATTTTACTCCCCATCTCTGAATATATCTGACTCCATAATTGCACCCTGGATTTGCTAAATAACATATTTATATCATCTTTTAATTAATCATTATTGGACCTATATCATCCAAATTTGATCATATCACTCGTGTTATTTAAGATTTTATGGTACATGCTTATGGTCAGATTCTAACCAAATTTTCACAGAACGATACTGTCAATATACTCTTATAAATAATCAACCAAATTGATAGATTCTATAATATCCAAACTCGATTACGGCAACTTTTGTTTTTAATTTGGAGGAATTCTAAGGTGCATCTTTAATTTCAGTGTTCACATTCTAGTCAAATTTTTAAGAAACAATACATAAATGAAATAACAGGTAAATTAAGAACATTCTCCTTTTTAATTAAAAGGGTTTAAAAATATTTGCAAATAAAAATTATGAAGTGATTTTCAGAGCCATATGAATTTAAATATCAAGGATTGTGAATAAATGAGGTCCATGTCTAGGAACTAGCTCACTGCTAACTATATTAAATAAAGGTTTCTAGTAGCCAATATAAGCAACACCGTCTTATATTTTGGTTACATATTTAGAAAAAAAAGTCATTTGCTTTCAATTTTAATTACTACAATATAATTTTATTACATTAACCAACACTGACCGTCCATTATACATTCAGCAAGTCATCTTTCAGACACATTATTAGAAAATATAATTTCACGATTTTCTCAGACTTCCACTAACACTCACCTCCTGTTATTCAATTACGATGAGCCATTTTATTTCGTTTTGATTTAGAAAAATGAAAGTGGCTAAGTTATTTTCATTATATTTTCAAAATATTTTTCGAGTTACTTATATCGGCACCTAGAATTGATCACTCGGTTTAATTTTCTTAATTTTCTTTTCAATGTTGTTTCGTCCGCGTGTAAATAGGATTATTGTAACGGTTTGTTTAATGAAGCTATCTTTAATAGAAAATATTGAAAGAAGTTAAATATTTCAATGCATATAATTTTTTTTATTTTTATATGATATTTGTGTGGGGTTATCAAATAAAAAATAGACACCAAGTTAAGTTTTTAATGTGTGTTACGAAAATAACATAAATCTTCAGTTTTTACTCAATATTAAGAGAAATATATCTCTCCTTTTTCACAGAAATCCTCTCCGTAACTTGCTCCTTCTCTCTTTCTCTCTATTCCTCACCCTCATTCTCATCTTCCCCGTGTATCTCATTATTCCTTACGATACGCAGTGTTTTTAAATACAACAGATGATCCCTGGTCAAACAATTCAACCGTAATCATTCTAATAAGCTGTTTTCTTTTAGTCAGTCGAGTTCTTCATTCAGTTACCTGATTATAGCCATTGTCTATCTCCCATCCCATGTAAACAATTAACCATTTTATAAAAATAATTACATTTATAAATTATTTGAATTTAAATGTAAAGTCGCCCAACAGGTCGTTTCCGACCAAACATTTTCGATTCAAATACATTTACACCTCAACAAACCTCCCATAAATAATATGGCAAACAAAAAGTGCCGTTAAATCAAAGTTAGTTTTTTCTTGTCTTTAAATAGTTTCCAAATTTACTTACCACTGAAATGCAAATGGCAATATCAATCAGATAATTCCCGTTCCTTTGTTTGCTTGCATAGTTAATTATTGTCCATTATTAGAACAATCAGACATCGAAAAAGCGAATTTAGGTCACCCTCACCACAGTGCAATCAGTAAATTCAAATAACATCATTATTCAAGCAGCTGATAAAGTATTTTCACTCTGATAACCCATAGCTAATAGTTCGATTGACTTAAGTCCCAATAATAATGGAAGGGTTCATTTCACTCCATGTACCATTAACGATAATAGTTTGCGAAATATTAATAATAACGCGGCGGTAAGGTTATTAGATGAATACACTGTGGAACTTAACAAGTTCTGCAAACCATGAAAACGGAAGTATTTTGGAAACGTGTTGTAGACAGTGGAAGAATTGCAATTGCTTAAGAGCAAAAGAGGAATTGCGTGACGCAGTTATTTTCCTAAAACATCAGTCACCTATGGAATTTTGAAATTTAATAAAATGCAATGTAATGTTTCCTAAATTCAGTAAAGCACATTTACTGAATTTAGGAAAATGTTATAAGAAAAATGTAAATTATTATGAAATTATTCCAATACCACTTGCAAATGTTAATTGGATTGGCTGGAAATTGCAGGTTCACTATATGCATACCCACTTAGCAACATCCGGCCACGTCGAGACGATACTGGCGCAAACTTACATTACATTACATTTTATGATTATCAGTTATATCATTCATGTGATAATAATTTCATACTAACAATTATAA
The DNA here is from genome assembly GCA_039881145.1 of Druceiella hillmani. Taxonomy (NCBI): domain Eukaryota; kingdom Metazoa; phylum Arthropoda; class Insecta; order Lepidoptera; family Hepialidae; genus Druceiella; species Druceiella hillmani. Next base: position 2,316,937 of record JAYKKI010000056.1, read on the forward strand.
TTAAAAAGTAAACAAGAGTCAAATATTTTGAAATAGTCATGGCCGACGGAATAATAGATTATTTATAGCATAAACAATCTAATTCCTGAAATTTTGATTACACTATAACTATTAAAATAGACGTGATGTTGTAAAGAATATACAGTAAATATTACAAGCAAAATATCAAATAAATTGGACAACTCTTATCTTTACATTATAATTTATCTTTTGGTCCTTTAATTTAACGATACTTTTTTGGTCTTTGATATCATTTTTTACCAATACGCTCAGAACAATAGCGAGAAAATATTGCGAGAAGGATACGCATGAGACAACAAAATATTTCCTTCACTGGATTTATATCGCATATTTATTTCGCCCTCTTACACTTATGGTTAATTCTGAACTATTTATTGCAAGAAATTATTTATATTTTTCAGAAATATTGTTTCAACTAAAACAAAAACAAAACTAGTCCGTATTTTTTATTCCGAAAGTTATTTTAGAAGAAGAAACAATATGTTTATACAGGGGCTATTATTTTAAAACGAAACCATTAATTTGAATTTATGAACGTAAAATAAACAGTTTTATACTGTATAATGAGTTTTGAAATTCCACATTAAAATAATATATTTAACTGGAAGTGAGATACAAGTTCTCAAGGAATCGAACTCCCGGATCAGTAGGTGAAAAGTTTCTTTACCCACCTGAAGATGTTGTAATACAACGAAACCTAGGTCGTGGTAAAGAAATTAAAGAAAATAGAAATAATACTACATCACGTAGTTTCATTTAATTGTGAATAATGAATTTTTACAAAATTAACGCCAAATATATTCAATATTTAAATTGACAGTGAAAATAAATTTGAAAGAAAATGTGAGAAACAAGCAGAAGTATTTAAACCCATCGACTTTTTCTCGAATAATCTTAAAATATAATTAACAGCCTTTTTTAACACTTTGTCATTAATTTGAACCAGATTTTATAAAAATTTGCGAATAACTGACTGACAGTGATAAATTCATACTTTTACCAACTTTTTATTTTCAAATATTTGAAGCTGTAAAATTTTAAAAATAATTTCCATCCAAGAAATATCAATACATAATTCAAAATATGAAAGAAACTGTTTCAAGGAGTGGTTAGTCAGTTGAAATGAATATCCATACATAATTCAAAATATGAAAGAAACTGTTTCAAGGAGTGCTTAGTCAGTTAAAATGAATATATTTAGCTAGAGTTTCAATTTAGGATCTCGTCGATCAACACCAGTTCCCAATATATCATTTGTTTTAAACTTGTATCCATTAGAGTAATGTTATCAAACTTGGAATTACAACTCTCGTATTGGTTTTCTCCTAACATGTTTATGTTAAATAAAATATAGCGACTATTTTCTTAATTCTGATCAAATTCAAACTCTTTTTAGCTATTTTTACATCCCTTATTATTTTCCATACCATCTCTATTTTTTCTTAAGGAATTATTAACTTACCTGTTTTGTTTTAAAATACAGCTTTTCCTTTTGTTCAAAAATCCGTTCACTCAAAAATTGTACAGAGAGATTATGTAGCATACGAGAGCAGATGTATTATGTTACTGGTTTTTCTTCATGTATTACACAAAAAATCGAAATTCTTCTTTGATTAGTTAGTTGTAAAACTTTTTTTTAGTTGTAGAATTTTGCTGCTTTGATGTCACTATATCAAAGCCGCAAAATTCTTTCAGAATTTTGCGAGAAAAGTGTAAATGATTAACTTAGAGCTTTGCGTTTAGATTTATTGAATATTGTACTTAGCGCAACATTTATCTTGGCTCCACTAAATCACATTTAGTGTAAAACGTCTTTAAAGGCGAGTCCGAATGTGGGAAAACAAATACATCCAAATGAGTGATGGTTCCTTTTGAAATAACTTATATTGCTCGGCCAAACGTATATATAGGAATCTGCCAATTTTTGTTTCCTTTTAAAAATAAAGGATGAAAATTATTACCATCACCCTGTGGTACGGTGTAGTGACCGAACGTGGTAAATTACGTAAGTGCTTAGTGTACCCAGTATTTGCGTTCGATAGATATAACATTTGGATGAAGTATTCAAATAACTTCAAAACCATATACTCGTATATTCTATCATCTATGCCAGTACTCCATATCCAATAATAATAATTTGTAAATTGATAAAATTTAAGAATAAAAACTATATTTAGTTGTCTTCTCATATTGTATTATACACGACTAAAGTTTTCACGGAAACAACTGAGGTAGTGTTCGACATTTCCCTTTTTTCTAGTTCTTCTCGTTTTATGAACCACTTAAGGGTTCTACAACTATTCAATGCATGTACAAATAGGAACTGCCGACCAACTTTAGACAGACTTATTCTCACTACATCAGTATTTATTTGGAACTATACAACTGTCATTAAGAAGGTATGAAAACATTTTTTCTAGGTAAGAAATAATCTTTTCGTAATAAAATACGCATATCGAAGCACAATTTTATTATAGTGGCTATATGATAAAAGTCATATAAAATGTATCTATATGGAAAACTAGTTTATATGGACAATATATTCTGCGTTATAATTACTTAATTATGCTCTGCAGAAAAAACCGCAACTGGAATAATAGTATTGAAGTTCAATAAAAAAACTAGAAAAAAATTTTCATCTGTGAAAATTCTTTAATGTTTTCTGCGTGTTATATATTTAAATTTTTTATTTTTTTTGAGTAAGTCTTTGATGAATAATTCACGTACGTAATTTGATTAAAATTTTTGCTTATACGTACATGACGTACATGACATACATACTTTCACTTTTCTAAAGGGAGTTTGGTGGAAAGTACATTTTTTCCCGATTTTCTAAGAATCTATTAGGAATGTCAACTAACAAATGAGGATCGAAGCCATATTTTCAATTCAAACGTTACCAATAACCCAAAGCCCAGTTAGTTCTAAGTAAAGTTGCTTGGAGGATTATTAAATTTATTTATAAACCATAGGAATTACTTATGCAACATATCATGTATTTTTAAAATATGCCCATGAAAACCTTTAATTTGGGACACATTTTAATGATTTTTTCTCTCCGCCATTACATGACCGAAATCGTAATATAGTCTACTTGGAAACATCCGGAAGACTAAATCAATTCGAATAATACATTATGTGTCCAAATCAGATTATTTGTTCTGCCTCTAAAGAGTTACATTTGGACACTCCCACCTACGTATATAATAATCTATATTGATAAATATGATAGAAACCTGGTCCCGCTACTGTATTGCCAAGACATACATTTTTTTGCTTCTATGGCTCTACAATTATTTTTAAAAATTAACATATTCATTCGTATCACCAATATGGAACCATTTAAATAAATAATAATGAGTGCAAGTTAAAACGATGTTTATTATCGGGGAAATTTCGAATGAGCTAAATAATTTTATTGTATTTCACAGTTTTTGCATGTGCAATATGCAATATGCAATATTTCATGCAAATCCATCATCTAGAACCAAAGTGCACTATGATTTCAAGTTGCCTTGAATAAGAAAAATAAAAGAAATAGAGGTGTCATGGGATACTAGGTTGGAAAAAAATTCCTTTCTTTCATTCCGTACATATTTCATTGTACCTGTTTTTTAAAATGATAACAATATTTGAGAGCAATTAAATTAAAAATTCGATTCCTTAGTTAATTTGCTATTGAAATAGAAATAAAAGTCAGTAAATTAAAACATTGTTAATTGTAAGATAATGTAAAAAATAATAGCAATGAAGTGATCCAAGCAACATCCACTTACATAATACGTAAACAGTATTGCTGTTTGAATTTTGTATCATTTAATATCTGTATAAACATTTATTTGTCCAAAAGAAAGATGACAACAAATTTTTAAGTTCAAAACAAATCATCTACTCGTTGTCACTTTAGCACTGATATTTACCTGAGTTCATCATTACCACCCTCAACTTCTACTGAATCACTTTCAAAATTCATTCGGTATTAATAACAATAACACGAGTTTAAAAATGCTGAGGAGGGACTATGAATATCATGGTCGGCACAGATTGCTAAACCCACACACATCCACTAAAAAACGAATATAGCTAATGCGCACATCGCATGTCTATGTCACATAGAATACCAAAAAAACACATACGCTTTTAAACACGCAAACGTTAGTACTGTAGCATAAGTGTCGGTCGAAATTTTACACTTTTATAATGTAACAAGTGTCCCTCAAAATCTACACTTTTTTCGGGTTAGCTATCATCCACCAATTGTGTAACATGCAATAATGAACTTCATTCCAAAATTCAAAAATGATTACTCAATAATATGATCATTATGACTCATACAAACATGTTTTATACGTAAATCTTTTTTAACTTATTTCCAAATATTTGACACTATTTTGGTACAAACACATTTTGCATTTTATTGTTCAATGCATTTAATAAACAATCTTTCCACAATTACGGAATTTCTCAAGAAGGAATGAAGAAAGAGCGAACGTTAAAACTTTGTGCTCGTTTTAACATATTTCAATTCGAAATAAAAAAATGTTTTTTAGAACCATTGAAGGTGTGTAGCAAGCTATAATTGTACTCAATGAAGTCGGTCATTGGAAAAATTTCCGGATCACGGAAAAATTATCTAAAATAGAAAATTGGTGGCTTGCAACTTCTACTTTATTGTTCTGTGCTATTAGCCTTCACCTTTTATTATAAATATTAATGTGCATTGACTGTGTATAACACTGTTCTTGACTTTGAGTAGTAAAATTAAATATTCAGTATCCAAAAACGACAGCAGCATTCCAGTGCGTACTAATCTAAAAAAAAAAGAAAAACTTAAGAGTACAAAAGTTGTTTCTTACAAGTGAGAAACATTTCTTGTTAAATAATTGTTTTCTTAAAACCAATGATTTAGGAGTTATAAAAAAATAAACAGTTGAATCCTCTATTACAATTAATAATGCTCGAACTTGTAAGTTTGGCCGAATTTATACCAAATTTCCAATGTTTCATGTTTTTTTCCATTTTTCTGAGGATAAGTTTTTCATAACGTTGTGTAACAGTAGTTTTTTAGAGGTTTTTTTCCAAAGCGTATTGAAAAAAATATGTCACGTGTATTTTGCAAATCGTGCTTCAATAAATTTGTATTTAATACCCTAAATACATCCTCGATTTTATTTGGTACTCAATTGAGCCACCGAAAGTAACCTCCAGAAAAGAATTTATACTTTTTATATTCCAATTGGCTACCATACTCTATTTTTGAATTAACTTAATTTTTTTCCGTCGGATAGTTTCAAAGAAAACAGACTGAAGGATGGACATTTTATTTTAATAGTAAGAATGTTTTATTGTACTCATATTTTCGTATGTGCATATATATATATATATATATATATATATATATATATATATATATATATATAAAATTATATATATATACATATAACAGCACCAAATAATAATTCTTTATCGCTCAACAATAAATTTTTATCTTTGTAACGGCTTTTGTCCAATATTAAAAAGAATGTTTAAAAAGTTACATTTTTGTTTATTTTTGTAAGTAGTAATGAGACAATAACAATAACATACAGTGGTCTATATTAAAAAGTTAATAGCCACGTGTAAAACTATCAGTTAGCACTGTTAGCAGCAAAAACTAAAGTAACCAAATATATGTGAAAATTTGTTGATTATGCTTTTCATCCTTGCGTTAAATAGGTAATTGTGTAGTGTTTTTCTTTTGTATCTTTGCAGTTGTAGTATATAAACATTACCAAATACGTACAATTGGATTCACTTTTGAATCAATAACTTCTTCAATATTTATTATATTTAATAGAATAATAATGAAGCATATGCTACGGGTCATTAATGGCACTTTAGTTATTTTATATAATTCATCTAAAAATAAAATGAAGTCCAATAAAACTATCAAGTCCGCGCAAAATTAACTTTGAAGTTGCGGTGCAAATTTGGGCACGTAGGAAAGCTTTAAGGGTATTTCTATTAGACTATTTATATAAATTAATATTATTTTCTTCTTGTTATATGCGTATTGCCCATCTCAAGTTCGGCTGATATAAAATGTTATGACTGACTCAGAAACTATGAAATTCATAAGCACCCCTGTGGCTTAGATTTAAACTATTACATGATTTGACATTTTGGACAATATTTGAAGAACTGACATTCAATATATTAGGAAGTCTGGCATAATTCTCTTCTTACAGATATCCGACGGCCTAGACAAATTAAAAAAAATTATCAAGTATTTTATTGGTTCTCTTTAAAATTTCCATACTTGTATTACTGAAATATATTCGGATTGGTTTTCCTTGTTACTACCACATATTTTAGGTTTCTGCGACAGACGGTTATGATAGAAAGGCAGGGGGAAACGTGGGTACCCTTTTTTTTTTATAGGTATAGAAACGTAATAATAAATGCAATTTTATATATTTCCCGTGAGAGTAAAAATAAGTCTGATTGTGAAAAATCTGTTGCTTTCCTATTCAAAATTAGGCAAAATACTAACATCCAACAAAGAAAGAATATCACTTTTGATTATGTGAATATTTTTTATATCGCTGGTAGTTGAATTGTTACTATCACAAGTTACACTGATTTTTAAAAATTACGAGATTTTGAATCGGTGCCATGTTTTTCCGATAAATGTTAGTTAAAGCTCTTGTAACGTTGGTTTTTATTTAATTTTCACTTAAACTGTATCGGCAATAGTGAGGCGGCAATATAGTCGAACAGGGTGAATGGTGTCACATGGCTGAATATTTTCAAAAAACCTGTAAAATTTAAAACTTTAGAAATGGTCTTGAGATTTTTTTGACTTGTCCTTTCAGACGACATCGCGCGAGGCAACGAAATTAAATTTAAATTTATTTTAGACCTCTGTTTGACCATAATAATTTTTCCCTATAAATATTCCTTAATGATAAATTTTGAAACTTTAAGGGTCCTAATACAGTTCATAGGTAATTAATACAATTTTAAATTTATTCTCCCAACAGTTGCCGTTTTTCCCAGAAATTTAAAATATTTTAGGGTTTCGTTTTTTTGCAGCGGAACGTAGAAATGCTTTTCATTTGTACACTATTAATGAAGTCACAAGTCTCTTTAAACATCCCGATAGACGATTGCGTTAAAGAACGAAATTCGGATACAAAAATGGAGAAACACTTTAAATAATTATTTTAAGAAGTTACATATGAATATTTTATCTGCACAACTTGCATCTTATAAAGACTATTAAATGTATTTCGATTCAACTTACATATTTTTGGTTGACATATTCAGTACATAATGTTCTGTTGGGATATCAAAGAGCTGGGCTATAAAATAAAAATATTTGAAGTTCAATAAGTGCTGGAACAGTCACAATATTCGAAACAACTATTAATTTTCCATAACCTAAAAACATATTTAAAGTATATATTGATCACATCGTTCATTTTCAAAATGTTGCATGTCGTTAAATCTCATTGCCAATATTTCATATTACGGATTAATTTATAGAGCATTAGCGATCGTAGAGAGTAGATCGATCGTGGCGATCGTAGTGAGCGTAGAGCGATACTTGTTTGAAAAGTTCGCTACTTTACTCAACTAATTATGTAATTGAAATATCACGTTAAGAGAAAATTAAATTTTTTTTAATATCTTTTACACAGTGTTTTTTGTATATGTCTAGTTTCTATCAATATTAATTATTTTTTCTAAAATATAAAATTTCTCCTCCAATATATACAGATAAACTAAATAAATTAAGAAACGACGCGTGGCCCTTCCATCTCCCATCACGTGTAGACAATTAACAAACATATAAAAATAATTATATTGTAAAATTTTCTGCATTCAAATATAAGGTCACTTAACAGATCGTTCGCTGCCAAATATTCATGAGTCAAAAGCTCTTACACTATAATAGGTGACCCGTAAATAATATGATTAAATACCATTAAATAAATGAATACCATTAAACTAATAATAGCTCTTTTTTACGTTTAAATTATGAACAAATTTACTCACTCCTGCCAATCGGTAGTTTTCATTAAACATTTCTTGTTTCTTTGTTTGCATGCTCAGTTTATTATGGGCCACAAATTATTGAAATAACCGGACCCCGGAAAAGCGATTTTAACGACAATTATGTTATTTGTATGTACAGGCTTTGGTTACCCTCCATACCCGTCATACTACGAGGGTGACCAACACCCTCGTCACACTGCAGCCTGTTAATCCAAATAACATAATTATACACGCAGCTGATAAAATATGTATTCACTCTGATAAACCACCGCTAATAGTTCGATTCACTTAATTTCCAACAATATTGAGACGGTTCATTTCACATCATCTATCATTAACGATAATCGTATGGGGAGTATTGATAACGAAACGGTGATAAAGTTGTTAGATGAAAGGTTGGATCTAATGTGGATACACACTTAAAAAATATGGAAGCGGAAGTATTTCGGAAACGTGTTGAATTCAGTGGAATAATACCAATTGTTTAAGGAACAAAGAGAAATTGCTTGCACAATTATTTTCAAAAAAATATCAATCGCATATGGAATATTGAAATGTAATGAAAATTAATTTCAGATTCTTTGCAAAACATATTTGTTGAATTCAGGGCAGTGGTATAAGAAATTCGTGTACATAGGGATTTGAAATTATTTCAATGCTTCTTGAAAATGTCAGTTCGATACGCCGAAAGTTGTGGGTTCACTATACGCATACGTGTCTTGTGACGTCTCACTACCATGAATACCGAGACAATATTTGCGCAAACTTTTAATGTTTTTTCCTATTTAAAACGAAAGGAGATGGAGGCATTCTAATTGATTTTACCCGAGTTATAGAGGTATAAAATTATTTTGACGTCATATAAATAGGTATTAAATGGAAATTAATTTTATTTTGAATATACTCATTTAATGTTAATAACTGTAATTATAAATTAAATAACAAACCAATGATTTTCTACAGTCAAGGCTGAAGGAATGATGTTGGACATTAATATTGACAGCATTAATCAACAAAACCTTGAATTTTACATACAGTTATGCTACAACCATTTAAACACTTGTGATGTTATAAAGATTATACGGCAAATATTATAAGAAACATTTCAAATTACTTTGGTAACTATATTTTTAGAATATAAAGTGATGTATTTTGGTTTTTACTTTAACACTGAATACTCTCAAAATAGTTACATGATGATATCACGGGAAAGATAAGCATGAAATATCCATATATCATCTTATCTGGATTTACCTTGGAACTGCAAATTGGTATTTTTTTCTTATGAATAATTATGAAATATTTACTGCAAACAAATTTAAGAAACATCGTTTTACTTTAAAATATATTTGTCCGCAATGTTTATTCCAAAGTTAATACTCGATAAACTGCATTTATTCTTACGCAGGCAACTATTTTTAAATTAAAAGTTATAATTTTAATTATTTGAACGTAAAATAAATCGCACCATATAGGCCGTTTACAAAATTCATATTGGAAAAAAACAGTACCATTATCGTTTAGAGCAGGAAGTGAGTACCAAGGCCTCGATGGAACCAAACTTGGGGATCACCACAAGAAAAGTTTTAAAATGCTGTGAATGCAGAGTGACACAGTTACGATGGTATCCAAATTAAAGAAGTTAGCTCGCTAAGAATAAATACTTTTTTTTCGTGTTAACTGTTAGTCTGTATAACATTCTATGAAAACAATCTGATTTGACAGTGAAAATTAATTTGGAAGAAATGTCGACGATCAATCGAATGGATTAAAAATCGACCATTTTTCTGAAATAATCTTATTATCGAATTAAAAATCTATTTTTATACTTTATTATTACTGTTAACCATATTTTATAAGAATCTGCAGCCACCTGTCCTAAATATGAAACCCGGGGCTCCCTTTTTATTGATTGATACTTTACTTTATTGATTTAATTTTTCTCCAAGTAATATCAATATATAAAAGAATCCGTTCTAAGGATTGGAATACAGTTAATTGAAATTAATTTCAAACTTTTCATGTGTATTTTTCCGAGTATAATGTCAAAAACTACTTAGAGTTCCAATTTAATAGATATGCAATATATAATAGCGGCTAAATGTTATCAGCCATATAAATATATCTTAAGATAGTAGTAAATATGGACAATATATTAGTATAATAGACAAGCTATGTCGTGTAACAGGTAAATCCCCGCCAACAGTAATAATATAGCAGAATGAAAAGCAAATTCAAAACAATTTTTTTATCATAATTCTTTTATCATTAATGAAGTTTTTACTTATGAACTTCTGAATTCTTTTAAGTATTTCTTTGATGGATCGATTGAGGGGAATAATTTGATTATTTTTTTTTCTTTTGCACAACAGTTTCATACATGACACATATATTATTAAAGTGATAATTCAGACCTTTCAATTGTCCATGGGGATATTGGTAGAATAAGCCATTTTTCTCGTTTTCTTTAGGATACATTACGAATATTAACAAACGAATGAAGGTCATAAACACATTTATTATTGAAACACCAAATTACTTTAAACAGTAGTTCAATGTGATATTTTACTAAATATAATATTATTTACATAAAATATTCATTTTTGAAATATGAAAGTCAAGACATTTAACGTGGTAACTATCTCCGATATAAACTATGTAATGTATATAAAGATTTCTTGCATGAAAATCAAGTTCCACGCGAGCCATGATAAGTAAACTATTTAATGTATGGCTACATATTTTATTTCATGAAAGAATAAATATAAGTCTAAATTTGGCATTTATTTTGGTCTGCCATGTCAAACGTTGGTTAAAATGAGTGAAAAAAGTATAATGAAAAAAAATATATAATTCGAATTTAAAGGTAAAATGTTGCGTCGATATCTAAACAATGGGATCCAAATCCCAGTCGCTTATCCGGTCAACTAAAGATACTTTTCCTCGTAAAAGTTTCCAACCACATCTAATCAAAGCTTTTCTTTGTAAAGGGCTATCAAACAATTCCACGGAGAACATTTAATACTCTTTTTCATTTGCTTTGGAAAAGAGAACGGCAGGCCGTCAAAGCGATTGATTAACCATGGAATATAAAAAGTTTGAAGTACCTTTGCGGTATTTTTGTTTACGTTAAGATGTATTAACTGAATGGACAACAAACAGGATCGGCCTTTTGGTGAATTTAATGAAGCGTCAAGTGATCGGTGTACTTACAAAGTTCAATCGGGTTTCGTGAAGGTACGATCGTTTTGTTAAACACTGGAAAAGGTACTGATTACAACTTTCGAACAACTTCCTGTTTATCAATGGGAAAGTCAAGTTTTGATTAAAGGAGAGAAATTGCGATATAAGTTTGACCAGTAAAATGAAAATTTGAAGGGAAAATTAATGAAAAAAGAAATTCAAAGTAATAAGAGATTTCAGTTCAAAAATAGGCAAAATTTATAAAATTATATCACAATTAACTGAAACTACGTGATGTAGTATTATTTCTACGTTCTTTCCCACGATCCAGGTTTCGTTGTATTACAACATCTTAAATTGGGCTGTTAGCAAAGATGATATCTTGCTAACTAATGTATTATATTTGCTAACAGCCCACCTGTAATACAATGAAACTTAGGTTGTGGTAAAGAAATCAAAGAAAGTGGAATACTACATCATGTAGTTTCATTTAATTGTGAATTATGAATTTCTACAAAATTAACGCCAAATATATTTTAAAAATTACATCAATTATATACATAAATATACATACATATATATATATATATATATATATATATATATATATATATATATACATATATATATGTATCTAATTCTCCTGCTTTTAAGTTTTTTATTATCATCCTTGAGAAACATTTCTTTTGTTTTTCGACTTAACCTTTTCTTGTGTTCTATCCCCGTTGTTATTTTTTAACTTTGTTTGTTTTCATAAATCTCTGATTGTAAAATTTATTAAACATACCTTTTCTGACCGACTCTGGCGGAGCCATAAATATTTTATCATCCATAAAGATTATACGGCTTAGCAGATTTTGAATGAATTAAAATTAAACATTTTTCCAAACTAGCAAAATATCAGTATAGAAATTTTAATTGACACCATAGTATTCTAGATACTACATGAGGCACATAATTAATAAGTATTTAAAGTTTTATTTAACATACATCATTTATAGGTATCAAAATAGAATTTCCGAAGAATAATTTTGAAAATATAAGAAATATGCGAAAAAAATGTAACAGAAAATACCGTTTTAAGATCACTTACATATCTCTTTGCCTGCCCGTCACAACCGATTTCACATTTGGCACAAGAGGACACTATTAACCTACATATAGCACTAGACAACTTTTAAAATGCATACATATTTTGCACTAGCTAACTCTTAAAATGATCATATAAGAATTATCTAAGAAGTAAATAAATTCCTCAAGTATTTTTAAAAGTTTACATATGTTGGGGTATTATTTGGAAAAGGCTTACTTTATTTTTTATTTAAGATTACTTGTAGATGTTTAAAAATACGCAGAAAAAATTACAAAAACAGAATTCTCCAGTTCTCTAATTTCAAAAATTCCGAAGAGAAAGTCTTGTAAAGAGATGGTTCGTAATAACTGACTGGAAGATTGCTAAATAACTAAAGCAATTTTCCTCGATATATATGTAGAATTTGTGAAAATATTTAAATAATTTAAAAGACACAAGATTGAGGATAAATTACTTTATTACTTCTCAAAAATAACGTAATTGCGTTCCCTTTATAATATATTTTAATTTCCATGCAGCTTTCTGTGTGACAACCGATCTCCAGCACCCCAAAATCCTTCTTCTCCACCACATCTTCCCATATCATCTTAGGTCTTCTTCTTCTCTTTCTTTACGGTTTAGAGTTCAAAAGTACGATTGAAAGGGTTTGAATAATTTATTCGAACAATAGGAACGGCCCAATTTAGTCTATTAATTTTGAATATATCTGGCGTTAATTTTGTAGAAATTCATAATTCACTATTCTGAAACATATCAGATACCGATTTGGATATTTTTGAACTAAAAGTTTTAAAATTAATTCTTGAGAACTTAAAGAAAAAAATTATTTGGAGAAGGAGATACAAATAAGAAATTTATTAATTTTAAAAAGAGCAAGACATCATAGAATTCACGAAAATTAATAGACACAATTAAATGAAACTACGTGATGTAGTATTATTTCTACTTTCTTTAATTTCTTTACCACGACCTAGGTTTCGTTGTATTACAACATCTTCAGGTGGGATATTAGCAAAGATGTATCTTTGCAAGAATTAATATTAAAACTTTTAGTTCAAAAATATCTAAATCGGTATCTGATTTGTTCAATGTCCATGTTTCAGAACCTTAGATAAAATTGGTCTAATAACGTCTTTGTAGAACAGGAATTTTATTTTTCTAGAAATAAATTGTAACCTGAAAAGCTTTCTTGGTCCATTGAAAGCTCTAATAGCAGCAAATATTTTATTTTAATTTCTCATAATATTTTATTTTGCCAATTAATTTCAGAACCCAAGTATTTAAAACCTAGTACTGAATCAAAAGTATATGTTTCTAAAGTTACTTTTCTTTTCTGATTCCTATTTAGATTCTTAGCTCTTGTAGTCACGTTGAAAGTTTCAAAACCCTCTTCTAAAGCCGCAAAATATCGTTCAATTTCAACAATATCGTCAGCATAAGCAAGAACTTGGACGGACTTTAAGAAGCTATGGCCTTTTAAGTCGATACCCGAGTCTCTTAAGACCTTTTCTAAAACAGTGTTAAAAACTAAACCTGAAAGCGAATCACCCTGCCAAGCTCCATTTATTATAGGTAATTTGTTCGATAAATTGATCTGAAATTTAATTCTTGCCTTTGAATTTACTAGTGTAGTTGTCATTACCAAAGATAAGCTTAGATGGAATATGCCTGATGATTTGAAATATTTATATGATTTGAATAATTTTTCTATTTACTACATACTTTTTCTCTTTACATTGCTTCGAATAATTTTTCTCTTACTTTTTTCTTGAAATTATCAAATGCCCTTCAAAAATCAATAAACCAACAATGAACATGAAAACCAAATTCAAAGGTTTTTGCGAGAATATCTCCTAATTCAATTGTATGGTCAATGGTAGATTTACCCTTTTGAAAGCCACACCGATAATTCCCGATTTAGGAGTTATCAAATGGTAACAACCATTTGAAGAGAATATATGAAAAAATAGTTTATGTTGTCCGTCTGCATAAGGCCGTTTGTTTTGTTCATTGGATATCTTAACAACAGGTTTTTTTCAAGGTAGGGTTATCAACCCCACGCACAACCCCCAACTTCGAGGACCAGTCTTTTGATATAATCCCTAAGAGCAGGGTGCCTTTCTATATCCCCGGTTATTGGGTACCGATTTTAGTTACCCATTATGGCCTGCATTAGCCAGAGTCGGATAAAACTTGGATCTGGTCACCACTCGGAAATTATTGATCAATAGTTTGTTCTTTATATCGAGTGAGATTCCTTAATTCGCATGTTCCTGGATTCAAGGCACGCCCGTGCCTGCTGGTTTTGGTTCTTTCTAGGTATTTTATTTCCATAGAACCACCCATATCTGGGAGGCATCCCTTATTCATCACATGGGGACGCATTTGCATTTGTCCTCCAGCAGATCCACAAGAACACATAACAGGATTTTAATTAACTTTATTTTATATTATTCTGTTCACAACTACATTTCTTTCTACATGCAATCTTTTTGAATATGTTTTAACTTACATCACGTAAATGTTTCTACAATTATATTACAAAAATTTTGTGAATGCCTATTTATTTCCTATTAAAAATATTAATCAGTACGTTAGTTTTGAAACTAGGATAAAACTATAAGTTAGGAAGTGAAAAATTTTCCCGAATCATATTTAAAACTTGTAGAAAAAATACAGCAACCATATCAGTTCATTTAGTCTAACAATTTTCTCAAACACATGGATTTAAAAATAGATTGGACAAATTGTATATTGATTAGATAGATTGCGGAAGAAATCTGTATAAATTAGTTATTTCATTTAAAAATAGTTTGGTTAACTTGCACCAAAAATTCAATGTATATAAACACCAATTACCCAATATTAGATATGTTATCATACACATTTGGTTAGTTTTCTACAAACATTTTGATATCTAAAATGCAAGTAGGGAATTTCTTATTTCTAAATATACCGATTAAACACGGGCGTTAATATAATAACCATTTAGGTTTCCTTTTTAGAAATTTAATGTAGCGCAATTTTCCTGAACTAATAATATTTTCACCTCAAAACCTACTTGTGACCAAAATAAAAATTAACTTAAATCTAAAACCTTAAGCAGCCTTAGTATGAACCTTAAACTGAATACCTGTGGCGGTCTCGATTTTTTCTGTTCATCAGTTCATAAGCTCGCACATTTGATTTTTACTGCTGGGTATTAATGATTCAATTCAAAGCCCTTGAGAAATAATGGTTTACATTTTCCACTGAATGCCATGCACAATCATAGTCATGAAATTACTAACTCACCTCTTTTTGAAACGTCAAAGCCTCCTTTACGGTAATCAGCGGAAGTGATACTGTTTATCAATTCACCGTACTAAATGTAAATAATTATTTTGTTCGTTTTTCTCTTATTTATATCGGTACAATAGAATGATGTGAAGTGACTGTTATCATTTCCACCACAATACATTACGTTTCTAATAAGCCTGCCTTCGAGACAGTCCTCTCTTTTTTATTATATTAATGAATGTTTTCTTCAATGAATTTAGGATGTTTTGTGACATAAACAGACCTGAATTCCAAAAAAAAAAGTTTTTAATCCATATTCGACTCCCAAAATATTCCTGAAACCACATTTTCTTCTGATACAAACACATTTTAATGGCACTTTTATAATTGATGATCTCATCCATTTTGAAGTATCTTGCTAGAGGAGATGGTCAGATACTTCCATATTGCGCTGTCTGTGACAGATGCCCTGTGACGATTTTACCCTCAATAAAATCAGTACAGGGTCTTGGATGTCGATTTTGATGTTTTTTGTAATCTATTTTTCATATAACAACCAGTTAATCTAAGTTTTAGACTTTCTACGAACTGTATGGCCGAAATAACTTGGAACTTTAACTAACAGATGGGTGATGGTTTAGATTAAATCGAAAATGGATTTGTTGGTTCTCTAGACAGTCGAGTGCGTACATATCATTCCCCTATAATAACCCTAAAAAATCAAATTCCTCAGATATGCTAATAATACCAACTATTTGCGTAAACAGAGCACCAACTAGATGATGTGTTTAGAAGATTGCAGCACGCGAGTGAGATAATTAAATCTACAACTAAAGTCATGGTTATACAAAGAAGTTCCCAATTTCCACAGACCGGATAAATCTCAAATTTTGAGTTTATAAGAGATCAGAGAATAAAGAGAACGCGAGAGACAGATTAGGCGATGCATTCAGATGGATAAAGTTGAGTGAGTAAACTAAAAAATTAAGAGACAAGTGTCCAATATCACCAAGAAAAAAGCTGGTGCGAATATTTGTTCTCTCTACCTTTCCGTATGAATTTGTTGATCTAGGTCCCGATCCATCTTGAATAATTCATACAATACGAAGTAATAAGATTAATGTTTTTCCAAAAATATAAGCATAGAATATAAGCTAACTGAATAAAAATGTAAATTACATAATTTTTTTTATTTTGTATTCGTTTTTTAACTATCAACTACTCTGGTAACGACACGAAAATGAGATTGCCATTTTACTAACTATATATTCATTATTAAATATAATATTTCTCACCAAGTATTTTCCACAATGTTCAATATATTTCAAAAATCAACAATCTCAAAAAAAAATTAATCTCAGCTGCATCACAACATATTGAAATTTATTCCAATTTTGTATCTCGTGAAGAATTCGGTTTTTACATTTGAAAGCGGGAGATTGGATTAAAAACAGAAATAAATATCATATTATGTAAATTTTGGTTATTTCGACCTACAGTACTAAATAAAATTACGCGCCACCTCTATTACCTCTCTACTAAACTAAATACAAATAATTATTACGTTTAAAATACTTTTATATCAGTAGCGTTTTTGTAAATTAGGTAATTTTCTAAAAATGGACTTTTTTAATCTCTTTTATATTCAAAAAGGTCATCATAGAAGTCAGAAAATAGTCCTGCAGAGAGATGCTGATAGTCACAAAAGTTTTCTTAAAACTCCGAACACATTAAAAAATTTGAACAGAAATTTTATTTAAACAATTTCTTATAACATAATATGTGATAATAAAAATATCTCTTTTTATAGTTCATCGATAAGCAATAAAGGAAATATATTAGCAACTGCAGAAATGTAAAACCTTTAGAATATTATAACATTCCAAATATAACTTTATTTTCAAATAGAGAAATATGTTGGCAATAAAAATGATTGACAAAAAATAAACGTTTATGACATATATTTGCATATTTAAAGCATAAATACTCAATAAGGATGAACATTTTTTGCATTAAGTTTTAACAACGAATTTTTGTGAAAATAATGCATGTGCAAATCGCACTAATAAAAATTAAAAATCGTTACATTTAATATCAAATCGCTTAGCTTCATATATTTAACTTTCTTTACTACATATGTACAGCCTGCTGGTAATTTTCAAGCAATTAAAAAAGTTGCGTTTTTTATTTCACCTTTAGAAATACGTTTCTTAAATCTCCAGATTGTCAGCAAAAACTATAGGACTATTTATGGATCAATACGTGTAACCAAAATTATCCTAATGAAATTAATAAAATCGACCCCTACATCCACATTTCAGTATGTAATTACCGATATTTCAATTAAAAACAGTAAATATCGATGTGTTTGCAAAAACTATCGGTACTCCTATATATATTCAATAGTCCTGGTAAGTGCAGTTTTAGTTCTAAAAAGAAACAAGGACCCTTTTATATGTGTGATGTCCGTTCGTCTATCACAGTCTCAGAGTTTCTATATACACTTTTGTGTATAAAATATTTATACATGTTGGTGCTTCCCTTAAAGATATCTATTGACATAAATGTATATATTACATAATAATTTCTCTAAGTTGTCTCCAGATAAATAAAAAGCGGGGTAAATTTGCTCAGCTCATCCAAATGACCTATTGATCAACTTTAAGCTTCACTTGATAAATAATTAACTTTGAATTGATCTTGATTAGCTCCCTCCACTTTGATTTTTTAAGGTGGGTTGATTAAAATTTTAAAGGCGCAGAAAATTATGGAAATCATATTTGTATGGATTCCGACATATACTTTGCTGTTTTTCATTCCTTTTCTTGTTTACTGACGCCATATGTGACTCAATTAGCATTGGTGTTAAAAATATATAAGTTGATCTATTAGTTTTAGATTGTGACACAAAAAAATCTGAACTTTTTGGATATTAGTTGAATGGAAAATAAAATACAATTTTCTGCCCCATTTAGTTCTTTAGTAGGATCCGAAGGACATCCTTTGGAAATGACTCCAACTTTTAATTTAAGGGACGTATATTTTTGAACGGACTTTAAATAGCGATAGATATTGAAGTGGAAAAAATTTAAATGCACTCCCATTAAATTTTTTTTTCCGAAGAAAATATTTAAAAGTTTTGTTTTATGAAATGTAAGAGTTAATTCTGTTTATTTGTTACTATAAAAAATAAAACAGGGTAAATTTGAATTGATACTTATATCTAGACTATTTAAGAATAAAAAAAACAACAGAGTTCCCTCGTTAATGTCGAGGTTGTTTAATTTTCAGAAGAATTAAAATAGTCAAATCTTAACTGCAGTTTACTTTAGATTTTCAAAGAAAGTAGCACAATCCAACGAAACACGGATCTAAATGAATTTTTATTTTACTACCATATCGGAAAAGAGAAGTAATTTTAAACAATTTCGACATTTAAACTTTTTCGAAGCGAACGCCTCTTTTCAATTAATGCTGGATATAGAAGCGATTGCCTCCAGAGGAGTAACAATCTATATCGAGATAATTTAAAACTTGAAAAACACGGTATAAAATAGATACAGCGCAGATCTCTGGTCTCATTCTGGTCATAATTTCTGCCAACCAAACACACAAGGGATACGTGTATATGTTTTACATTCGGAAGAGATAATAAAATATTTTCGAAGCATTCTCGAATTCAATAAATGTCAATTGCAAATTAATTAAATTGAAAAAAAATATATTTCATGCTGATGTACTATCCATGACTGATTTTTTGAACGAAAATAACTACAAGATTTTCCGATACTATAGTTCCATTTTTACAGTGTTTTTGAGAAATTAGTAAAAGGCCATGATGGCATATTAAAATAACATAATTTAGTTGAATAATTCCAATAAGTATTTTCATAATCAATTAGAGTAAAGTCATCATTCGAAATAACTTTATATCACGTGATATTTTGCGAAAGTAAACAGTATAATTTAATTAATAAATCATGCAGTACTTAACACCTACTTAAGTATTGTGCTATTTACGCATATATTGTTTTTCTTTTTCAAACATATAATTTTAATATTAACACAAATGTTACTAAATATTTTACGATCTTACACCACAATGCAATATTTTTTATAAATAGTAAAATAGTATACACACACACATCACACACAAACAGGTAAGTAAAAAAGTAAAATAGAAGGCGATTTCACAAAATTTTGGTCGTAATTATCATGCTTGCTGAGTTTCTCAAACTTCCATCGTCAATATCATGCGTTTTTTATATCCCGGTCGAACCGAGCACACGATATATATATATATATATATATTTATATATATATATATGAATATATATATATATATATATATATTTATATATAATACACATGTATTTAAGTTATGTTGATAATTGAAATATAACTTTAAGTAGTTTTCAACTATATAGACGAAAAATAAATATGTTTAGTGAGGAAAATAAAATTCTTTAATAACGGTGGAAAACATTAATAAACTTCCGGTAAACTTTGATTATAGTGTCAAATAATAAAATGTTTTAAATAGTCGCAATTTTTCGAAACATTATTATTTACACCTTATATATTGCTTTATAAATTAAATTCCCTCAAAAACACATTAAATGTCTTTCAATTTAAGTAAATTGAAAGAATATGTTACTACAATTTCTAAATGTTTTGTTGTAGTCACAACTTTTTTTTGTAGTATTATTTCTACTTTCTTTAATTTCTTTACCACGACCTAGGTTTCGTTGTATTACAACATCTTCAGGTGGGATATTAGCAAAGATACATCTTTGCTAATATGCCACCTGAAGATGTTGTAATACAACGAAACCTAGGTCGTGGTAAAGAAATTAAAGGAAGTAGAAATAATACTACATCACGTAGTTTCATTTAATTGTGAAACATTTAAATGTTTAACAAATGAAGTCCAAACTTCTACGTAGTTCAATCAGTGAAGTCCAAACTTCTAAATATAAAATTTAAGATATTAATATAAAATATACAACAATATGACACAAACATTTAAAGAAAATTTTGCATATCTGAAAGGAAATTCTATACGCCAGTGGCCACCCACTGCGTTGCCACCCCATTTCGTTGCCTTCCACGAAATTTATGTTTGTGCTTTCAGCATCACCAACTAATTAAGTGTTTTCGTATACTTTACTTTTGGCTATGCCTTCTGTACTAACAATATAAATCACTAACACAATCTTGTTGTATTTAATAAACACAACCAGACTGTATATGTACAGAGGTGCGTTCTAAAATCTAATTTAACTCTCACGAATTTCAAGAAAGTTTTTAATTACAAATTGGAATCCGAATTTTCTATTTGTTTCAATCTTACTTCGATGTATTGGTTGAAGATAGCAGTCATCCAGGCAGGTTAGAGGACCTTTCAATGTGAAATCTGCTTAAGGACGATTCGTTCTGATTTCTTCGAATTGTTCTGTAATTTGTTTTAAAAATACTTTCAAGGTCAGGTCAAGACATTCTTTCTTAAATAGGTAATACAGTAATCACAAATGAACCTATAAAGTCAAAAATAAGAACGATTGTGTAATAATAGTAGCATAATCATAGTATTCATTAAGAGAAAATGTTATCCTGGCCCAAATGTAAATAATTATGTAAATACTAAGGTAAAAAAAACCGAATTTAGTGTACTATATTATAGTGTTTTGTAAAAATTATAAATAATGTTATTATCGACAAAAATAGAAGTTGACAGGTAAACAAATTGATAATCACATACAGAGTAAATGAACTTAGAAATAAAACTATAATAAAATCTCTATTATATTTTTAAATTTTATAAAAAACTTAGAAATAAAACTATTTTATAATGAACTTAGAAATAAAACTATTAATTAATAAAATCTCTATTATATTTTTTAATTTTAATTTATACTATTCATCTTTATCCCTATAACATAATATTATTTTTATAGAATGTGAGATAAGTAAGGGATTCATCTAAACTACACTTATCCTGTACAGTTTGTGGGTCTTTTCGAAATAATGTGCAGTCTTATTTCTTTATGTCTGAAACCTGCTAACGTAACAATTTGCCTTCCAGAGCTTTAAATGAAATGATAGGAACAACATGTTTAGTATGAAATGACTGACAAGTGGCTAGAATTTAGTGGTACAAAAGCTCAAAAAATTATTTTATTTTGTATTAGGATTTGCAATGTGGGGATTATCATCAAAATTTGGGTCGATTATTTTTAAAGTACGGTTAGATTTTGTAACTTATAGCATGCATTCTATTTTGTAGCAATTAAAGAAGACGTAATTGATAATTATTTATTTTCGTTATGAAAGGAAGCATCCACAAGCGTCTTTTATCTGAAGCTGTCATTTAGATTAATATAATCTTAATATAAATTAATTTAATAACCTTAGTAAAGTGTTAATGGGCGTAATATATGTATATATATATATATATATATATATATTTATATATATATATATATATATATATATATATATATATATATATATATATACATATATATGTTACTCCCAGTAACAACATAAGCTTAGTTAAACCAAACTGCGCTATTAACATTTGCTCAAATAATTTAAAAGCCACATTAAGTTTTGGTTAAAATTCAAACGAGTCTTCAAAGTCTTTAATTTGTCAAAAGTTAAAACGCTGCGAATTAAACCTCGCGGCTGTTTTGGCCAAGTTAAATTAATTTCCTTTTAATGGGTCATTACGTATTCACTTTTAATATCCAACAATGGTAGACTATCGTTTAAGAAATCCTAAATATTGAAAAAAGTTTTGTTATTAGGAAAGAGTAAGGAACAAAGATCTCATTAAAAACATTCGAAGAGAGAAAAATAAATAAGACAACTCTAATTTACAAATGTGAAATTATCCACAAAATAGTAGCACGCCAAGCTATTTATTTAGTGTCTTCTTCTATTTATTTTGAAAAAAAAATTTCACTTGAAGTTTGGGCAACATAATAAGTTTATTAATTCAGCTAATCTTATAGCATATTTCGTCTTATATTCGAAGTTAATTAAATATTAATAAGAAACACTGGCACGTGGTAAGGTTAAATTTAGATTCTACCGAAATTTGCACCAAAAAATACGTGATTTAATCTGAAAAGGGTTCAGCAAACTCTGAATGTGACCCGTATCTATTAAGAAGATTTTTTTCAATTCGATTTTCTATAATGTATTATGATATTCAAACTTAGTTAAAATATATTGTTTTAGTGTTAAATTCCGTGAAAATAATTTAAAGAGATAAGGAAAAAAAATACACGTGATATTAAAATTTTTAAGATCATGAAACTTCTCATAATAGATGGAAATTGCGGATTTCGATTTTCCAGGTTTCCTAATTATATATATCATAATTATTAAGAAAATAAGTATTTAAAGTGTCGTTAACCAATTCCATTTTATATTATGTAGGGTATAGTCTTTACCATCTTAAGATTTAGAATAAATTATATCGATTTTGGGTTATATAATATAATAAGTTATATAATTGTAATTTGTTGAATAATACATATGTATATATATTTATAAGAGATTAATTAATTAACTTAATTAAAACGACTATATTTTTAAGATTGTTAAGGAATAAAAAATTAAATGTTGGAAAGACGTCACTTTCAATTATTCCTACTAGTATCGATTGTTCCTACATTAATATTTTGGAATTAATTAAATTAACAGATAAAATAAGTAGATTATTTACAATTTGTTTAATGAAAAATATAGTAATATACCGTTTTTTGGGATTATTCAGATTTCAATAATAAAAATATTTAAAACACAAAATTTTAAATTATTCCTGCTTAAAATATTATAGTTTTTTATATGTACTTTATATGGGTTTTAAGTTAATCGAGAAAAATTTATTGGCTAATAATAACTAATAAAAAGGACAATAATAACTAATAAAATAACTAATAAAAAACAGAATTTGGGGGAATTAAATAATCACCTATATAAGGAGTGATTATTTAATTCCCCCAAATTCTGTTTTTTTTTGTAAATATATAAAAAGGTATGACTACATAAAAATCGTATTAAAATAAAATTTATATATCCTGCCATATATAAGTTATCCTTTAATATTGATATATTTTTTACGTGTCATTCTTGGGACATTTTTCTTATTTAGAAATATGAGGCAATATCATTTGATTTTCTAGATTTAAAAACCAAAGATTTATATTACAATTAAGAATATATGGTAACAAGTTCATATTCCTGCAAAAGCAAAAATAAAAGCCTTATTTTAATGCTTTATTTTAATGAAAATCTCGAAGAAAATCCTTATTTTAATGCCAAATAAGTATCTATCAATGTACGTATACTCGTCACTGAAAATCTCGAAGAAAATATATTACTATTTGTTGATATTAATTACTACGACAGTCCCGTTTTTCAAACATGGAATATGGATTGCCATGCTTAAAACCTTCGAACTAATATAAGAATTTTTATTAGTTTTTGTGAAGAAAACAATATTTTCAATAAAGCTTTCGATTTCTACAAAAGTAATTCTATGAGCTTTGTAACAATGTTGTGAACAGATTTGTTGTATTTACACTTGAATTTTGTGTTGAGAATGAATGTTAAACAAAATTTTATTATTAGCAAAAAAGAAAGAAAATACTATATTATATTTCTCACAATTCAAGTAATTGGAGTCTAATGAGGCTAAAATCCTAAATAGAATGAAATGAAAATTTTGTTTCCACTTCTAAATAGACTTTATATCATAAATGACATATCTCTTTCATATTTTTGCTAAAACGTTTCGTAACGTATACACAGAGTATTTCCTCCTTTATTTGAACTTTTGAGTTTTCGTGTTCAAATTTAAACATTTATTGCATTTCGGGAGCAAAAGATACTTAATTAATGTTTATAACAAATATAAAATTTAAATCCTTCCTTTTATATATTTGGGAAACAATTAGGGCATCGTGACCTATATACATTCATTTACATTATCAATATTTATACATACGTCTCTATATATAAGTTCAGATTATCTGGTAAAATTTAAAACTTGTTTCAAACGCATAATAAAGTTTTTTATAGAGCAGTTATGCTAGTTAACATGCAGCTGACAATCTTAACAGCTTTTTCAAATGGTAAGGAGTAGAAAGAAAAATGTGGAGAGCAAGAGTTTAACCAGCATAATACCTCCTCTTGATTTTTAGCGTTACATCGCTACCGATGTCTCACCTGGAACATAAAGAAGGCGTTACTCTGCGCGAGTTACAAGTGTTTAGTAACATTACACAAACCATATTAATCGAGGTTCATAATGTGGTACTTATAAATTCAATATTTCATTGCTTTCCCTTCCTTAAAATTCACCATTATTAAAATCCTTAATATAATAAATTAAATTAAAGTAAGTCACGTGAATATGGCGCTAAATTTAAAGTATCGAGTAACTGAAATTTTACAGAGGTTTATTGAAATTATGTATCAAGACATTTCAGCTTAGAAGTAAAAATTCACATGTTACAAATTTTACATATTAACCGTCATGTTATTCCATATTTTTCATTTTTTTAAATTTGGCGGGAAAACTAGAGATGAGAAGCTCGGCGCAAACAATTTTGGATTCTAATTATATTATGATCTAATTTATTGCGTTTTTGAAGGTTAATTAAAACTACACGCTATTGAATGACGCTGTTAAAAACACACTTTAGCTTTTTACGAGAGTCTTTTAAATTTCTTAAATACTAAAAAAATATTTTTTAAATATTAAAAAAATATTCAATTGCGTCGTCAGTGTCACTTTAATTTTTTTGTAATCTCAATATTTGTCATAAATAAATAAAAGTTTTAATAACGGAATGAGCGACATTAATTTGTTTCAATTTGAAATCTTTAGATTTAAAACTGATACAATACTATTAAAGAACTCATATTGTGTTCATATTTAAGCCTGCATGAACATTGGAGTGTAATATTTCATGTTATTAATTTTTTAGCATTATGTTTTTGTTATATATATACATATATATATATATATATATATATATATATATATATATATATATATATATATATATACGTATATGATTTAGAAAAATTCATTTTTTTTTCGAGATATAGGACCAAAAATTATTCAAAATTTTATTTTCATTACATTACAACGGCAAGTACATTAGTTTATATTTAATTTCTGCTTTAAGTGTCAATTCATTGAGATAAACAATTAAGAATTTCAAAACTTTTGTAAATATTTATTATTAGAAAACATTACAATAACATTTTAATAAAAATATAAGGATAAATATATTAATTTTACTCTACCAAGAGGAAAATTGCTTACTTATACTAGTAATTATTATAAATAAATCATTATTTTGAGGCAAATTTTAAAAAAAACTCTATTTGTCTATGGAAAGCTTTGTCCATATATTAATCTTTAGATATAAGTCATGGCATTTTATTAAATATATATCTTATTTAACTATCCCTCATTATGTGTTATTCGCAATCGATTTTTTAATTTTTTAATGAAGAAATTATTGTGATAAATGTCAAAGCAAAGTTATATTTAGGAAAAAATATGTCAACCAAATTAAAATCATCCACCTTGCGTTAAAAGAAACTCGGAAAATATTTAAATAATATCAGGAGAAACATTTTTTACAATTTTCTATTTCCTCAGTTGACGAAATGAGATATTTCTTATCAGAATTAAACGATAACGAAACGAGGGCAAGGCGGCTCAGGAAAACAAAATAATCTTGAATTGTGTCACACAGATATCGTCTTGACATGGCGCTGCTTGTAGAAAGGAATGTCTACTTTTTCAACGCGTTTAGTTTTCATTACATTTATACGTTTATAGTTATTAATTTAAATGATAAGTTAAAATATGATTAAACCTAGGCATAAAATAAAGTTATTACTATTGTATATGAAGAATATTCTAAAAATACTAATTGATTAGACATATTAATTGACCGAAAAAAAGAGAAAATGTGTTTTTAAAATTTATGCCTGTCTGTGTGTTAATTTGTTCTTCAGTTCAATATACCATATAGATATTAATTAATGTTGTACGATATTACCTTATATCGAGCAACATACAGGACATTTTCTATCTGGATATTAGGTTTATAAAAATACACTAACTTGTTGATTATTAGGATATTGGTACTGCCAACTCCATCTATCAGCGTTTTTAGTAAACTTTATGGTCGAAGAATTGCGATTACGACTTTCCTTATACAAAAATCCAGGCGAATAAAGGCGGGTTGATACATTCAGTGTAGCGTAAAGCATGTACGTAAATAATAAGGCTAATAAATTGTCCAACAATTTGTTTGTACTCGTAAATAAAAAAAATATTAAGTTACATTATGTTTTATTAAATTTGAATGAAAAGGTATGTCATTAAGATATTAAAGAGGATCTATTAAAAGACAGTTGGTTTAGTTTTAAGTGCAGGTATTATGTTTAATTAAGTAAATTATGAGTTGATTTAATATAATATGAAAACCTGAGACCGTGACAAAAGGCTTCTTACAAAAGACTTCTAACATTTCATCAGTAAAGTAAGCCCAGCTCGGTCACATTTACCGAGAGAGTTGGGTAGAGGGATAGAGATGGATGTAGGGTTAAGCAAAAAAGGAAGATGGAAGGGAGTAAGGAGGGACATAGAGATTGGAAAAATAGTAAAAGAGGGATGAAGTTTTTTATCAATAAATTTTCCTAATAATACTATATATATATATATATATATATATATATATATATATATACATATATATATATATATATATATATGTATATATATATATATATATATATATATATACATACATATATATATATATATATATATATATCTTTACATATGTTGCTTTATATGTTTTATCAATCACGGAATTGTAACGCGCCTGCCCTTTACAGTAATATGATAAAAATTTCTGCAGTGTGGGATTAATTTAACAACTTACGGTGGTGTGTTCGAAATTGGGTTTTATACTACATTATTATTCCTTTTAATATTTTGAATAGGTGAAAGGCTAGAACGTTACTTTATTTTTGTTTGAAAAATTGAACAAGAAAAAAAATTATTTTTAAATAAGTTAAAAAAAATTATTTTTAAATTCGTTGGTTTTTAAATACATATAGTATTCAAATATTAAAATTGTGAACAAATTTCATTACTTTTAGTACATTTAGTTTTTAGAGTCCCATATATAACATACTAATGCGTATATATCTTAATAGCTAAATTGAAGAATATTTTTATATATGTATTTAACGGAGATGAGGGTAAAAATGAAATACTTAAAAAATCAGTTGTATGTATGTAGTTTGAACATTGTAGGAAAAGATTATATATAAGGGGCACAAAATTATAACATACCTTGATGTAGTGTACTTTCAGAGATATACTGAAAAATTGACAAAAAAATATATTCACCCCTCCTTTGGAAGCTACTACGCTTAGTTTTATTATTTTGAAAAAAAAATTATTAGCTTGCGCCAGAATAGGTAAATTATGATGATTGTTCTAGAAATTATAACTTTTGAGATATTGACAACAATCTTCGTATTCCCTACTTAATTATATAAGTTATTATTAAACACCTATTTCGCTACTAAATCCTTATTACTAGTAGCTTTTGATAAATATATTAATTTTACTTCAAACGAGGTGAGAGACTCCGGAAATTCGAACCAGAATCATAATTAGCCGAGTTTGATTTTTCTATAAAACTAGTAGGGATACAAGGATATTTTACGTCCTAAAATATTATAAATTCCATCAGGCGTGATTCTGCATGCCTTACAGGATTACGGATGGTTGAAAATTTACACTCGCTTTGTTTACTTTGGATTATATGTAATAAAATATATCGGTATTTTTTTAATACATAGGAGTTTTTGTATCAATAGCAGTTTAGGGTTTCATACAAAAAAGTCTAAAATGTAACGCAATTTTTTATTAAGTATTTTATAGGACAATATTTGGTTCTATCCTCAAAACAATTGCTTTATCATATTAATCGTGGGCCCGTCGCGTATATACATACATATATGTGTGTGTATATATATATATATATATATATATATATATATATATATACATTTAACATAAAAAATATATGATATTCTTAAACATTACTTTATAATACATAATTAATAAAGCCAATTACCATAAAACACAAATAAAATTATTCTCGTTTCTATTATCTTGAATTACAAATGAAGGAAACACGATTTAAAATTAATTTGCTATAAATATAATTTATTTAAAATTTTATATTTTTACTAAAAACCGGGAATCTTTTCCTTACATGTGTATGACATTTTATTAAAAAATATATATAAAAGTATCCCAAATTTATAAAAATATGTAAGTATCCCAATTTATATCAAGGGAATAAATTTAAACTAAGTTGCTAAAGCAAGGCAAAGATTTACTTTAACTTTAACTTTCTGCACACTAAACACAGGCAGATTTGATACAAAGCAAATATGACATAAATTTATATTTTCTACCTGCTCATATCGAGCAATGAAGGCAAAGCCTCCTCAGATTAATTATCTCAATATCA
Organism: Druceiella hillmani; assembly: GCA_039881145.1. Lineage (NCBI taxonomy): Eukaryota > Metazoa > Arthropoda > Insecta > Lepidoptera > Hepialidae > Druceiella > Druceiella hillmani. Next base: position 2,346,151 of record JAYKKI010000056.1, read on the forward strand.
AAAACTGATAGAAAATACCTACAAGTAGAGGCATAAATCGCTCTATAGATTGTTTTATTTCTCGAGGAAAACTTGATATGGTGATTCAGAACTACAATTAGGGACAGAATAATTCGTGTACCAAGATTAAAGTATACCCAACTATCCACCGATACATATTGTTTAAAATTATGTACGCATTTTGAGTACCATAGTCTGAAATTAAAATAACAACTTCAGTGGCCGTTTGTTGACAAAGCGTCTGTTAGGGTAATTTAAAATAAAATTGCACGTTTACTTCATCAGTATATCCAAAATTTCCACTTCCTGCACGCAATCGGTATATTCAATGCGTCTTCTTTTTCGAGCCAGGCCAAAATATGCTGTTACTATTGTTTATACATTTAATGTTTGTAAATTGATTTATATATCCTTAATGAGAATCGAAAAATAATTAAAATTTATATTACAAAATAAAAACAAAGAATCAACTAATTTTTTCTAAAACTAGAAATAAATAATACTAGAAATTTTGTATCCATATATTCAAATATTGAATAGCGTGAAGAGAAAAATGAGACGACGAAGTAAAAGGAAGTATATATAAAAAAGAGAAAAGATTCTGTGCGAACGAGTAAAACGTGGGTGTGAGGGAGATAATACTTATTTCTGTAAGGCTAATCAGGTTGGCCCCTTGATAATAGTGGAATATTTTTAAAATATTAAAGTTTAGTTTAATTTGCTGATATAATACAGCAAGCGTGAAACAACAAAACTACCATAACAACTAAATATTGCCATATCAATAATTTCACCTCATTTGTCTTCTGAACAATTCAACATAAAACAGAAAGAAATAAAGTAAAGAAAATAAATTAAATATTACTTGAATTTAGTTTGTAATGAAATTCCTGTATACTTTGTTGTATTATCCGTTTAATTAGAATGTTTTACCATAATGAACAGAGGCATTTTGGTGGATATTTTCCTATAATAATAAGGCAGTAACAACAGACAACGGTATACTATGCATCGCAATACATATCAATGATAACTAAGGATATTGGTGGATATTTTCCTATAATAAGGCAGTAACAATAGCCAACCGTAACCAATAAGGCAGTAACAACAGCCAACCGTAACCAATAAGGATATTGGTAGATATTTTCCTATAATAAGGCAGTAACAACAGCCAACCGTAACCAATAAGGCAGTAACAACAGCCAACCGTAGCCAACTGAATAATAAGGCAGTAACAACAGCCAACCGCCTACTATGCGTCACAATACATACCAATGATAACTAAAGATATTAGTGGATATTTTCCTATAATAAGGCAGTAACAACAGCCAACCGCATACTATGCATCACAATACATACCAATGACAACTAAGTACATTTAAAATAAGTTACCTATTTTGTGCCGACTGTATTTAGAACGCTAACAACGTATTTAAATAATATAACGGCATTGGTGCTCAGATCACCCACGCGCAAAAAATATAACATACCTTACAGCCCTCGCACGGTAACGAATAGGAAAGCGCGCACGGTCAATAATCCTTTATAGGAAGGTACTTAAAGTTTGTGGTACCTAGAATAGCTTTGAGGATAAACATTTAACATTTTTTTTAAACATCTTGCTATCAAAGACCGCATTACGTGTCGAGGCTTAACAATACAGAATATATGTAATTCAAATTATGGTTCAGATGTCCAGAACTACAGATTTTTCATCAGTGCTTTTTGTCATGTCGTAACTTTTGTTCTTGTGTAATAATTGTCTGAATTATATAACTTTAAAATTTTATATAATCAATATCTTGTTGTGATACTTTTACTATTTTAAAATATTTACAATTTTGCACACCAGAAATAAAAATCATTATTGTGAGCGAGTCGAGAAGGCAATAAACAATATTAAAATTTAGACCATAAGTTGCTTACTAATCGAAAGCTTTGGCTTTCTTTTTCTTTGATTTCCTTCATACTGATACTCAAATTCCTTCATAATGATCCTCAAATATTGATTTCTAAAGCTTAATAATATAGAGTACTTATTATTATGAAATTTAGTACCGGATATAGTTCGTTTCAAATTTAATTAAAAAAATTGTACTGAAAAAGATATATGGAATGCCTACAGTTAACCTCAAGAGCCATAATAATATATTTATACTACTACTGACTACCATATATGGGTATTGTTAGACCTCAAACCCTCACTGATATCGAACCAAATGTTTAAGTCAAACTACAGATGTGGCTTCACCTTTTCGGGTAGAAAAATATTCTTACCTAAGCTAAGTTTTAGTTTTGCGAAGTTCATATAGTTTGCAAAAGTTCGTTAATATTTTTCGTAATTAATTTTTATAAAAACAATTTTCTAATAAAAAGCAATGAAATTATAATCTATTTTGAAATTTAGGATGTGTACTCTGGTTATCCATCGACATTAAATCCTAGTTTCATTGCGGAAGCGACGGCTCTTATCGTAATTGCCGTTGAGTTCATTGGTAATTTATAATGGATTATTTCTTAATATTTAATTACCTAATAACCATTTTAGATATTTATCATTCTTCCAGCGACTCCCCTTGTATAATTTCTAATTTGACAAATAGCACGGCTATCAAGCAGCGAGATATTTTCTTTATTTATAGATTTATTAAACCACATCCCGTACTAGACTTTCCCCATTACTTCTTATGTCTTTTACCTTCAAATACATTACATTCGAATTTGATATAATTGTTTGTTTATTAAATTTTTTTAGACGAGTTTACTTTGTATTTCTCCTTCATGAATAATTTTATGCATCTCATGTTTTTCATTAGTATATATTGATAGTTATGTAATAAAACATAAACTAACAATACGATTTCAATTATCAATGTACTCTACAGCAATAATAAATTCAAATACTAGTTAGGTACTTTATACTGTATTAATATGGAATCGCAAGAAAATCTGAAAGCATTATTAACAAACACAATAATAACATGAATACCTAGAGACCAAAATACTCATAAAAGTTTTCAATACAAATACTGCTTTAAATATAATAAATAAAATATAATTTGTTGAAACAAAACAAATAAAAACCTCCAGAATGTCGGATAATGAACTCAAGAACCTTTTAAGATAATTGAGAATATTCCGCGTAACAACAGTTATTTCTGATCTTGCCGAAGTATTTTGGGAAACAAAAATATTAGTTGTATTATCATAAATTAGTCAAAGGGTTTATTTCTACTCTGTTTTAATTTAGCTTTCATTATCTCTACAATTTAGTGAATATCTCATATTAATTTTCCATTGTTATATAGAATTTATTAATTTTTGTAATGATTTATTACTTGCACGAAAGATGTTCGTATAAAAGTGTTATCATATTTCAAACATTATTGTAAACTAATTACGTATTCCTTTTAGGATTTTTTAACATAATGGACGTGCAATAAAATAACTTGTTTTTAAACTATATAATTTTTCTAAAAGTTGTTTACACGAAACTAAAGTTGCAAGTATAAATGCGCATTGTGAGTTCATCAGTGTTGTCTTATAGTGTAGCCAAACAGAATATTTTCACCTCCTCTTTAAAGCATGCTATTGAATTTCAATTGCAGTGTGCGAGAATTAGAAGTTCTGCCAAATAAATCAATAATAATGTTGCTGCTTTAGTAAAGAAAAAACAAAGAGAATAATAAATCTCTGTTACTTTATGCTCCTTATAGGATAACTTAAGGATACCCCTTATAAGATAATGCCCCTTAGAAGAGTATGCCCCTTATAGGATTATGCCCCTTATAGGATAACTTAAGTCTGTTTGTCTTTCTATATATTGCAGTATTTTTCGCAAGGATAGCTAGATGTAGTAACTTAAAACTTGATATTTTAGTAATGCATATTTTTCATGCAATATATCCACGCAACAATATTTATCCTGAAATTTTTGGGGGGCAAATCACGTACTCAAAATTTCTGTTCTTCCAATTTCCGGTGTCATATGAGTGATATGAATCAGGCATATGAGGTATATATTAAAAGATTCATAATGATTACAAAACTAGATATTATGTAATATAATTCTATGGTTAATACAGCCATGATATAGTTCAGGGAACATTGCCGAAAATACAGGTCCTCCATCCCATCTGCGATAATTCCAAAGTGAATATTACGCGATGTAACAGTTAATATTTATATGTGATTAAGTGTACATGATTTTGGTTTTGATGTGGTTTTTCTCGTACTTAACTGAATTCTCTTATGTTTAACATCGATTATATGTAACATATAAATAGATCCAGGAATTTCATTTACGTTAATATTCCTCAGGTAACGTTGATTACAGTTAAAGTGTCTAAATTAAAATTACTTGCCAGCATTGACTAGTTAAAGTCAATTTTATCTAGGTAATTATAATAAAAATAAATAATAATAATAATATATTTTAAAATAAAAAAAAATATTACTTGAATCCGTTTTTTAAGCTGAAAATCGTACAAATGCACATTAATAAATATGACCTCGAAGTGAGAAGAAAGTCAATTTAGCGATAAGGGCTTTATGTTTAAGGGCTTTATTTATAAATTTATGGCTTTCTTATATTAAACAATTTTAATATTATAAAAAAAATATCTTTACTTTCCTTAGATCTAATCTAACGATAAATACTGAATTCTATAAAACAAACCTTCTTTAAATAAGTACATAAGTCAGTATTTAAATAGCTTGAAATTACATAAATTAAACTTAAAAGCATCGAAGGCCCATTTCACGAGCAATTTTTGTTTGAAAGTTGCAAGTTGCACATTTGTCTTTGATATGTATATTGTAGATTATATGAGTAAATATTTTTAATATTTGTGAGCAGTAGATTATTTATATCGAATAAATAAATAACTAAATTTGGTCGTTTCACTTCGGGTTGAATGTCTAGTACTAAATAATCCTAAAATAGTTAATTGTAGTTTAATAATATTATAAGCAATTAACAAAATAATGAGAGTCTAACGATTAAATCTATTGTATTTTCCAATCAAACACAATCACTTATCATGACTTAGAACATCAACTCATTTCATCAGAACAAAGTCGATCTATTTATTTATTCGTTACAAACTATTATCAGTTTTAATACTTTCGAAATCTTTGATCTACCGACGAACTCTTATTTGCGGTATATCATCTTTATGGACAAATTTTTCCTTGCATATTCGTAAACTAAACTAAGATATATTGTTGTTTTAAATTGTCATTTTTGTTCTTAAATCATAAAATTTTTCACCAGTTTTTTCGACCATATCTGCTAAAATAGAATGGGTGTCAGTTCCCACATCATATATTTTTATTGTGCTTCTTTCTTAACAACTTGAATGTTTAATCTTCTTAAGATATAATTTTCAGATTTCGGGGTTGCGTTTTTAAGCCAATCTTATCACTCATTTTCCATTGTGTAGCGACTTTTCATATATCAGATATATAGATATAAATAATATAAAATTAATCAAATTTTTCTTCTCATTATCTACTTTATCATCTTATGATTGTCAAATAAAATGAACAAACATTCCATAATTAAATCCAGCATATTTTTAAAACACGCAATAAATATTAACTTATTTTTGTTTCCAGATTTCTCAACCTCTCCATTATTACTTTCCTCAACTTTAGTTTCTATTTTGCACATTGATTAAAATTTTAAGTTTGTATTTTTATCATTCAATAAATGTATCTTTTCTTTATTTCTACATGTACGTTTCTACTTCAGTGAAATACTTCATCAGTGAAACACTCGATTTTTCATTTCACATTTTTAAGCGTTTTCTTTGGAAACAGTTGGTTTTTCCATGTTTTCTAAATATATTTATATTCAGAAATATGTTAGGATTCAACACATTACAGCCAGTGTATATACTCGTATATACATATATTGTAATTACTGCTATATGATTATCTATTTCACATAATTTCTTTGGGTTTCTCTTCGCTGTTAATTTTATTCCTAATACAAAAAATGTTAAGAAACCCCACTTTTGCATAATAGCCAAATATTACTCGCATAAATACATACATTATCCAAATGCTAAACTTCGATCTTCATAAACTATTCAAATCATAGTTTTATATTTCAATTAATAATTTCATTGTATTTTATCCGGGCTATGAAACATTTTGGATATCCTGGTTGGCCATCTCAACGCTAACCCGATTGGCTGTGTCTGAGGTAGCCGAACACTGGCTGTATTACGGAATCTCCTAATATTAATCGATTGTAAAACTACTGGTGCTCCAATAAGAAAAATACGCAATGTTTTCTATATTTCCTCATTTGATCGTAACGATATGAGGAATTTAAAAATGACAAGTCAGTGGTCTTTATGAAAAAGAAGAAATTTAGAGTTTTATTTTAATTGAGACTAATAACAATTAAATTCACTTGTCATCGCATTTTGGAGTTAGAAAAAATAATTGGAACCCTCACTTAAGATATTATCTAAATTGACCAGTGGGTAATACAGAGAGCACTTCATGATATTAATTAAGCAATGAGTATGAGATATTACTAACCCCTGTCACGATTTTTTCACACAAAAATCTTATTTTATTTGTTTAGTTCAGGAATATTTAGAAACTTTCAGGGACCGTCCGCATCAACTTTTTGGTTTTAAAAGTTATGTATATAAATCAGAAATGCTATCAAGTTTGTCATATTGAAGTAAAACCTTCCTTACTCAATTAAATCCTTTTTTACTAGGATTCAACGCTGCCTTGGAGTCATGAATGATTGTGAAATCTGTTAGAATGTCAAGAATGGAACCAAAAACTGCATTGGTTTCATGGATACTACGGAATAAAGAATTAAAGAATTTGCTATACACCCACTGTTTTGGAAATCATGGGAGTATCGCATGACAAATCCGAGCATCTGTAGATCTTCTGACACGTTTCAATTATATTATTATGAAATGTTAGATAATCTCCATAATTAAACGAGTTTCCGCACGGGTAATACCCTTTCGAGCGCTGCTCCATTAATTTATAATTCAGCTTGAGTGGTACACGTTGGTGGGAGTATGTCAACATTGAGCATACATACTCACATAAAATTGTAGCCTGTTGTTGAAACTACTTTGAAATACTGAGTCAATATGATATATAATCAATACTAACTATGCGCGCAACTTCATTTATGTGCAATTTGGGATAAGAAAAATTAGTGGGAATTTTTTTGTGCTACTTTTTTCTTTTCTTCTCACAAAACCTTATTAGCAAACCACTAACTTAATGTAAGAGGTTTGCGTTTGTAGTAATATTATACATTATTACTAGAAACACAAACAAATGACGTCGGCAGCCAGACTGATTCCACCGGTTCTGATACACAATGAACCAAAACCAAAGTTTGACGTACCTTTTTTTATTTGGAACCGATTGAAATGAAACTAGCCTAAATATTAGCCCAAGTTAATCTAAAAACATCACTGAAAACCAAATTCAAATCAGATCAACCGTACTAAGATTAGAAGGTATACAGAGACAAACAGACAAACAAACAAAACGATAAACAGAAAAAAAGGCAAAAAATCTAAAAACTGTCGTTTTAGCCTTAGTAGTGTGTCTTTAGAAGCTAGCACTTAGTTTTATCTAAAAATACCCAATATACAGGCTAAGTTTTTTTTTACTATTTTAGTATTTGTATGGATTAATAAATTTTGTATTTAATTACAAAAAATCGTAAAAATAACTTTTAAATCGTAATATTGTTATTATTAATATTAGTTTGCAGTATTTAAATCACACATAAATCACACAATATATGTAATTAAATAAGTAGTCTAAAAATTTATCTTAAAGGAGTAAACATCTTCTACGTATTTACGTACATATGAGATTCTAATTAAAAATATGTAAAGAATTGAAATAAACAAAAATCTTCAAATTAAATTTAAAATAACGTGTACTTTAGTCGCTTGTTTTAGTACTCTGCACAGATCAAAGATATTAAGGTAAAAAAATTTACTGGAAAGAAAAATTAAATTTTAAATTGGCAAGCTAAATAATTACCGACCAAAAAAAATGGAATGTCAATGACATGTCTTCCCCACTTCCCAAAAAGGTTATTTAAACTTATTGATAGCTAAAATAAATGAACAGGTGCTAGCATCAAAACTAATAGAAAAACGTTTAATTAATTACGAACGTATTTACTTGCAAGGTCTAACCAATTATTTAAGATATACAATTAAAAAAAAATTGATTGAAAAACTGGATTGTAATAGCGAGCATGCAGTATTTGTGAAATAAAATTGAGAAGGAATATTTAATACATAAAAAAAAGAATGCCTCTTCCTTTTTGAATGATATTTATTAAATATGTATTGAGAATTTAACGCAGGATAGAGTAAATCGATAAAGTAAAACGTCGGGAAGGAAATTTAAGTCAGAGTAACAAAAAAGTTAAGATATTTATTGAAAAATTAGAATGTAAATTTGAACTCATAATGAGATCAAGCAACTTTACGTTTGAAAAATTATTTGTGTTTTGTATCATCTTATACAAAACACAATACCTGTTCGGTATGGTCAATCGAAGGAAAATGGAAATGACAAAAACCCACCTATCGAAATCAATTAAATATCACTGTTATAAATATTGAATAAAAAGTTTGTATTGAAAAACTGAAATTACAATTAGATTGAAACGATAGTAAAGGTTGATTACCTTCAAATTAAAATTTTGTTTTCATTAAAAATTTATAGGCTGTAGTTACATGGTAATAAATGTACATATTTCCTAATAACAGAAAGTCATGGATAAAATTTGATGTAAAACGTTGAGAAGTTTTAGAGCTTATAAATTATTGGCAACTGAAATAAGGTACTTATATTTTTAATTTAAATATTACATCTTATATAATGATTTAAGAAATTAAAAGAAATGAAACAATATTACTATTACACATTTACATACAGACCATAAACATCCACATGTTTGAGTAGTAAATAATTAAAAAAATTATTATAATTTTGAGCAAAAATATTAGCAAAGAAAGAAACTGAAATATCGGATACTGTCGTGGTTATTTTAATTAAATATTAAAATTAAATAACTTTTTTTCTTTATATCAATTCATACGCTTGCTACTCATGTTTATCTCATACAGGATAGTTGTCTGAGAAGTAGTATACATATGGTTTAGAAATTATTTGAATACCTCTTACAAATCCTAAATTCATCCGTCGATATTATAGTTGAAACTATAATATCGATATTTTTATAATATCGATCCCTTTTCGCATGGGCAGTTCATATCCTCGGACCTATTAATATATCAAACTTTCATCCTTTCTTTCTAAAACAATACCAAAATAATAGAACTATATCCATTTTAGCCATGCTATTGAGAAACTGTCGTTTATTTGGGTGTGATTGCCTCTCCTAAACCGGCACAAGTTTTAAAGAAGTTTTCACCTCGAAACAAAATTTTGATGAAAACAGTATAGTGATTATATATAATTTTTAGAAAATTAATTTTCACAGCAGAAATTATATTTCGAAACATGAAGAAGAATAAACGAAGCGTGCTATACGAGGATGAAACAGCATGGGAACAGATTATTGCAGTTTATTCTACTTGGGCGCGACATGACCGCAAAGGTAGAGAAGATTACTTTCTTTTACTGAAGTTGCTTATTTTATGACAAATCCCAGTTACATAATTTTTATTATGTTTGGATATGTGGTTTTTTATGAAACTCTACAATTTACTTTCGAAACAAATATCATTTATTTCCCCCTATTCTTCTTCATCTCAAAATACACAAAAATATTTTCATACTTAAATTAAAACAATTAAAACAATTGCCGTATTATTTCTATATAGTATCCAGATAATCTTTTGAAATCTAAGATCGAATATACCGTGAAATACGTGAATGGAAAAATGACGTTTAAAGCTTAGAGACATGTTAAGAACTGTGTTAGTATAACTTTTAAACCAGATGTCTCACTGCAATATGATATCTATAAATGAAAGTCAAGACAGGTAAATAATATTAATCAAATCGCAATGTTTTTGTTTTGTGAATACGAATAAAATGCTATTCATTTATCCCGCAGGTAGATATCATTTCACAGGAGATTACTTGTTACTATTAAGGCCAAAACAAAATCCATATCACTTTATTCCGATAATATGTGTTTATATGATGCAATATATAAAAATGGGGGAGCTGTAAAGCGTACAAGAAATTGTCGGAGGTTTTTTTGAGAATATCAATAATCTTACGCGTTACCTGCTCCCTAGCAATAATATGGATGCACACACACATACACACATTTATGTCTATATGTGTATGTGTACGTGTCTATATATATATATATATATATATATATATATATATATATATATATATATATATATATATATATATATATATATTCATATATATATATATATATATATTCATATATATATATATATATATATATGTATATATATATATTTATATGTATATATATTCGAGAGCATTACGCAAATACTATAGATATAACAACATATTGTCTATTTTGTTTTAAATATTTATCAATTTTAATAAAAATTACTTATGACGGATTTATTTTTACATAAGCAATTTCTTCCAGCCAACTCTAACAATTAGTGTTGAAATTTAATTGGTAGATTGTTAAAGATTTTAAAATAAAAACTATCTACAGTACATTTCAAAGAGAAAAAAAAACACAAAAGTAAAAATATTTGTACTGCAAACTATTTACATGAAATAGGGGGGGGAGGGAGGCGAAGAAAATAAAGGACAAGGGCACATAGGAAAAGTGTTCAGGAAAAGTATGACTTTTTCAGTCGATGCTTGAGAACATTTTCCTTATAAACAGAGAATTATATCAATGAGTATAATTATCAAAGCAACAATTTTTTACGTCAGTCAATATTTACTGTTCTCAATTTAATATCACACGCTTGGCGTACTTTGAATCGCTTTTACTAGCCGACTTTCCGTTCGATTATTTAGTTTATAATGTTATTACAAAGCTAACTTCACATAGATTCCACGATTCGTGCTTAAACTATAATTGTGATATTAGGGAATTACTAATTCGAAGTAAGTATTTAAACTTGAAAATGAAACTGAGCATCGACACCTACATATTCAATAGTTTGGGCTACATTTTGCCTAAACATCAAACATAGATAATTCTTATCGGGTTGAGAATGTTGGCAAAACAATAATCAAAATATCTCTTTTCGGCGAAGAATTACGCAGCTAACAGCACGTTAAGTACGACCGACGCAAACATCATGTCACCAGTGACCCTATCTTGTGACGACATGTGGAAGTTGTTACGCCTAAAACTTGGGGCCTTGTTGTAAACAATATTTTGTTTTACACTATCGATTTAAAAAGTCTCCATAGTCTGATTAATAATTAGCAATATGACTATTGATTGTGAAATTAAATAAGTAAAAACGTTCCTAAATGTATTAATTAGAAAAATATGTAACAAACATTAAAAAAAATTAAACATACGAATACGATAATAGTAGAAAATAAGATTATAAACGAGAAACGAATTTCTATCAACAAGACATGTGAAGAAATATGGGTACAAACGACTTTTGAAAAAAAGTTGTCAGCATTTGTAATTGTTGGTTGATGAAGATAAATTAATAAAAATATTTTTCTAGGCCAATTACACGAATAAACGTGATATTTTCTAAGAATGCAGATAAGTGTTTACATTTTTGAAACGTGAGGAGAAAATATTGAAACCGGGACGCCGTTATCGTGATGTCTGTACGACGTAATGATTGATGGCAGGCGGTCTGTGATGCGGCGCGATCTCATATTCGACAAGTCATCTTTATATAGCGCGAGTGAGACAGTTTACCATGAATGTTGCGTCGTTAAACAGTCGCTCATTTTATAAATTTCATGATAGCCTGACTTAACTAATTTAATGACAGGTAATGATCATGATTAATTTCCAAAATTCTTCTTTCGGATTGCGACCTTAACTCATGAAAAAATGTCGGCAATATTTAAATAAATGCTATGTGTATTTATCCCCTCGTTCAAATTACTTTGAGAACCTAGTCTCACTTCGAATAGATTCCTGATTTATTTAATTTCACTTAGAGCAGATTTCTGATTTACTTAGGTTTTACTTCGTTTTTACTAGTAGATAGTGGTTTTACTAGTAGATTCCTTATTTACTTAATTTAACGTAATTTAAGTTAAATTAAGGAAATAAGGAATCTACTAGTAAAACCTCTATTAACTTCGTTTCACTTAGAGTGGATTCCGAGTTAACTTAGTTTTACTTAGAATACACTCCTGATTTACTTAGTTTCACTTAGAGTAGATTCCCGATTTATTAAGTTTCATTTAGAGTAGCTTCCTGATTTACTTAACTTCACTTTGAGTAAATTGCTGAAATAATGTAGCAATATTTATTCTATAAACGGACATAAAATGAATTATCTAGACGATTTAAAATAGATATATAACCCGAAAAGACGTCTTCTTTAAGTTCTCAATAAGTTTCATTCGCAAAATTAATAGTCATGTAGATGTAATTTCAAGTTTATAAAGTACATACATACTTACAAATTCTTCTGCACATATAGGCGTATATTTTTTTTATTGTTTAAAACTTTATTTACATACAATAGTTATAACATAGCTACGTTTTCAAATATCAGTTTATTTGTATTTGACCTTGGACGCCAGAAATTTCTAGGCAGATACCATAGATAATAAACTGTTTATACTTAATATATATTAATATATATATATATGTATATATATATATATATATATGTACTTAATATATATATATATATATATATATATATATATATGTATATATATATCAGTGTAGTTCCAAGTTACTTTAGCTGTTTGGTTTAAAATTATGTACCAAATAATATACTATCCATAAACAATTACAAATGCATAAACTTCTTTGTAGGCAGTGCGTTTGCTATCAACATTGTGATTTTATTTGATATTTGTAGTAAACGGATTAATTTTCATAATTTAGTTACGAGTAAAACAGCGTTTTAGGTTTCCGTAGAAAAATTAGGAAACATAACATTTCAATCTTTCCGTTTGCTTGTTTTTTGGCTGTACGCGGTTTGGCGGTTTACGTAATACCAAATATTTTAAAGAAAAGTTAACTAGGGGAATAAGATATTATTCCACAAATTAATTTTGTTACTCGTCGTTTTCATCAACAATTAATTTTCAGACAATTTTTGCCCACGGTGAATTTTCTTTCCATTGTGTTTATAGCGTAATGAAATTTAACTACGGTTTTCGCAGCATATTCGGTTTGAGTCTACGGGTAAAATTTTTTTTAGCATATATATAATTTCAACTTCTTTAAATGGTGAAAAAATCGTACTAATTATACATAGACTATGTGTTAATCTTAAATATATTTTTTCTTAACACATAAATGTATTATATCTGCTTAGGTGTTTAAGCGTCAAAGGCATAAATTGATAACAAAAACAAATTGACAACATTTCACATTTATTGTATTTGTTGAGTTGTATACAGAAACTGATCTTTTCATGAACGTTAATTGTTGTAAAGATAAATTGTTATTTGCCGTTATTATTCATCTTTATTTGTTATTAACGTTATTTATGCTTTATGTATTGTTACAAAGTATATTGGAATTTGAACGTGTTTATAGGTATATTTTACTGATTATTATTAGTATCGTTTTGTTTGTCGATTCGTCGCAACAAATAAATTAAAAACGACCAAGTGTAAGTTGTCGAGCTTACACCACGAGAGCTCGGTAACTACGATAACTTTGTTTTTAACTGTTATTGCCAACTTACAAAATATTGTAATTTATAATTATTGTAAATATGTTTATCTTTTGAATACACTATATTTGTCGTAAATGTAATGATGCGTAGAACTATACGATAAAGGAGTGGATAATTTAGGCAGTGATATTGCTTTCTAATTTCGTTAGATGTAAAGAAAAATACCTTGCCAATTTTCAGATAAAATTAATACATAATATGCGTAACTTTGAAGTATGTGACTTTTTTGTTTAGGAAGTCGTGGTCTCCAATAATTGGATGAGAGTAAGAGCAGTGATAAAAATGAAGTTCTGCTGCGATTTATAATCATAAAACATCATAATAATTTCTAATATGTTCCTGAATATTGATCCTTGCATTCTAGAAAATATAATTTTATAACATTTGTTTTTTTTTAATGTTAATCTATGCTCTAAACATAGATACTGGGTCCTACATTATAATACGATAAAAATTAATTTCTTTGTTGAAAATGTATATCAATAATGTTCAGAATTAATTTTACTGGTACAAGTTACTCAAATAAAAAAACTTTATGAGAAAAAAATTATTTTAAAACTGGAATATATGATGAGGAAACAATCCTTTATTGTGCCTGAAAGTAGTGTTTTAATCAATTTTCTCTTACCCTATAATCGTTACGTACATTTTTAAAATTGTCCCCTTTTCTCAAATAAATCATTGTAATTATAATAAAAAATTGGAAATTAATTATATTATGATTTGTAAATAAATCATGTACGTATAGTGACTCCTTCTGAATAATCGAAAGAAAAATATCGGATACGGGATATGCCTAGCTATCAAACTGTAATTAATGTGGACAACAGTCTATGTTATGAAATGAGTATTCCTTTTTTTAGTTTTTGAATTTTAATATCTTCCTCATAGTAATATCCCTCTTGACTGACTCAAAGTAAAAGGCTGAAATTCAGATGTAGGTTAATTCAGTAATGAAGTTATACGATAAAATTACATATTGAAGAAAAACTTAGTTTTATAAAGCAAAAGAATTGATATGGAATATTACATGAAACATTAGAACCACCTTATAACTTTGAAGATATCAAAGAGTTTGACGTTTGAAATACCATTGGCTTCAATCCAGTATGATGGACTGATGCTAACCATTTTTTATTGAGAGTAAATATCTTAGTTAAAAACTTAGCATACTTTATGAAATTTATCACAGGCATAAAATTATAGTACTTTTTGCACAACAGATTTTTTTTATAGTACTTTTTGCACAGCAGGACATAATGGCATGATCCACCATCATGCTGATATTAGATTGTTTGACAGTCTTCGTCAGCCTTGCCTAAAACATAGATGACAACTTTTCCTGATTCCAACACACTCTATTTAAATGTTAGTCTGATTTATTAGATGTTCTCACTGGAACCAAATAACCCTTTGTTCCATATTATTATCCATAGGTTCTCCAAAAAATTATGTTGAAAACACTAGTTTGGAGGTATGAAAATAGTCAATAGTCTAATAATGCCTATGATACTGGATAGTCTGAAATAAGTATAATTGGAATTATCACTTTAAAGAATGCTGTTAAATAAGTTTAACTCTTTTCTGCCCTTTTTTATAATTTCTCTGCAAATTTTCAACCTATTTGCATAACCTTAAGATATCCACTGAGTACGTTAGTGGAGCAATCTTTTTCTATGTGACGTTCGGTAGACAAATGAGTGTTGTATTTCAACGTATCACCAAATTTACTCCACACTTACTTTGGATACTTTTCCATTTCTGCCAGGATAAATTAATTATTCGTCGGATGCATGTATCTTTCACCAGACTCAGATCAGTACTTTCCTCATATGTATGATAGTATTTAAAAGATAGAACTCAATAATTAGGAAATGATAGATCTGTATTGTTAAACGTGATCACGGTAAATTCTTATGTGATTAACAAGTAATTTGTCGAAGATTCTGACGTCTGAATCCGTCCTGAGACGTCTTTAAAAGAAAAAAATTCTTGTTTCACAGATGTACAAATTGCTTCTATATGCTGAGATAGTTTTACAACCAACAATCTAAAATCAAAGCACAAAACAAATTCAAAATTTTTCCAAGAGGATAAATGAAATTCAAAAAATAACTATTTTAAAACAGTGGTAAATGCAAGTCGCGAAAAACTAAAAAAGTTTAATTATTTAACAAATATTGTCACAAAATAGCGTAGCCATGTATTGCATTTTCCCAAGAAGATAAACTTATTTACTGTTGTCCTTCCCAAAGTCCTAGTGTGCACCTACCATTTGTAATAAATTGTCGAGGACCCACTTATAGATTGCTCTCATTCATCTTGTTTTTCATTCATTTGATGTCATCCTATGAATATTCCAAATAAAACTTATGATTTTCAACAAATTTACGTCCCCCTTAGTGTCTCATTAAATTGGTATTGATCAGATTTTAAATAATATTAATGGAATCGTGCTGGTAGAATACCTTTCTATTTAAAAAAAATGATCCAAATTTGTTACATATGCTTATAACGTGCGCAAATTTAATAATATGTTCATTTTTAGTATGATATTCAGTCACCTAGTCTTTATTATTCCTTAGTATATCGACGGATATTTGAGTAAGATTTTGGTGTATTTAAGTTTTTAAGAATCACTAAAAATTTCTAACTCAATTATATCCTTTACATTGTATACCTTTTTCTGTCTCCGATCATATTGGTTATTTTTATTTTCTTCATGTTGGTTATGTTTATTTCTTCATGTTGATCATGTTGGTTATGCTTATTTCACATTCCTCTATTTTTCAATACGTAGGTATCTGAGCAATTTGAGCGACAAAAATATATAAAAAGAAAACAGTAAAATCTGAAATTAAGATACTATTTTTATTTACAATAAATTTTTAGATAGTGTTAATAATGAATACTATATTTCTCATAAAACAAAATGCAAAAAATATAGACAAAATGTTTAATGCTCGAAAAGTTTTTGAAGTTATACTTCTTTAGGCGCGTTATGAAAAAATTATGAGAGTGAAATTTTAAGATTCGTCACATAAAAGTTACAGTATGAAGTTGCAGTGGTTGCAGTCTTTTCCACATGTTTCTAGTGTCTACATTCACACACGTGTTGTAGTTTCATATAAGTGCGATTTATATATGTGCTGATAAATTATATTCAGTAGTGATTTAAATTCAATATTTTGATTAATATATTTACTATTCGTAAATATTAGTGAAAAAATTGTGTTTATAGACTTTTTCAAGTGCTCCAATATAATTGTGGTTATCTATCCGTATGTATTATTTTTTGGTATAAATTAAAATATTATTATTTAACATAATTTATACTAAATATTATTAAATTATGAATGTTAATTATTTATTATTGGTTGTTCAATATTTTAAAAGTAAATAAATAAATTTAATAATAAATTCAATTTGAATTCATTGAATTTAAGTTTATTCATTTTTTAAATATTGTTATCATTTTCTTACTTTAATATTCACTTTTCATTTTTATCAAAAAGTTTTCATTAAATTTGTTCATTTATTTTTATAAATATTTATTATTTTCATTTATTCAATTTAATAATAAATATTGAAAATTAATATTTTAATTTGATGTTTTAATTTTTATCACAAATTTTTTATTAAATGTTTTATAAAATTTTATTTCTTTATTTTGAAAATATTAAATATATTTATATATAGAAAATGAATTAACTTAAATAATTTAAAAATAACATTCGGATAATAAGAGAATTTATGTTACCCTTAATGTAAGAAAATAAATATTTATTTATTTAATTTTTCAAATTTAAACTGAACTTTATTGACTGTGTTGACTATCCTTTTCCAGTCCTTTTATTATTTTATTGTAATTTATTATTTGCATACAATTAAAAAAAAACTATTTTTTAATGATGCCAAAGAAGTATAACTTCTCACGCGCGTGCAAATAATATAACATTTTATTACAAAACACTTTTATTTATAAATCACATATGATATTAAAATTTTATAACATGTGTTTTGTTTTGCTTGGAATTAATTTTTCATAATTGCACACCGGTATTCCTAAATGCGCTAATATGATTCCAAAACTTGTTACTTAGCTGAAAAATTAAGAAAAAAAGTATGATTTAAAAATATACTAATACGCGTGTAAATTATTGCAGACTATTCAGTCGTAACTTAATTTAAAAATCACATTAGAATATCTTAAGTGTAATTAGGTAAAAATTAAAACAATTTTCCCAACTAATTAACTCTCTTATCCGACATTTAATAAAAAAATTAACTACTTCGAAAAAAATTGCTTTATTGTTTCCAATTATGTATTCTCTAGCTAAATTCCAAACTTTGCATTCAAATTTAAATTATCGGCCCATGAGGCATTAAACTATGCCCTTTAAACTAAATAATGGTGAATAATTTAAAAGAAAGTAGATATAATATTGTATCATGTAGTTTCATTTAATTGTGAATAATGAATTTCTACAAAATTAACACCAGATATATTCAATATTTATATACTAGCGACGCGGGTGCACAGGGCGCCGCGTTATGCTCCGTTTTAGTCTATCTCTCACTATTCTCAATCTCAAATTTTTGGATTCCACCTATGTCTTTGGTGTCATAGCTTTGTCTATAAAAGGGTATATTGTCCATTGTAAAATTTATTCGGTTATCTGGACTTTTAAATATTAGAGCATAAAGAACTGAGACTAAAATTATTAAAAAATTGTGAAATACCAGCAGAATTTGCCAACCTTTTTCGAGAAATAACAACAAAAACAACATAAATTATCTTTGAAATCGTTATACATATAACTTTCAATACTATAAAATTATATGAAATAGTTTGGCCTGAATTTTGAAATATTGTATTTATTGAATTTAATCTATGGGGATATGTGTGGTTTAATATTATTTATTACTATCCTTAACTTTAAGTTTCTATTTCAAGGGGTTTCTAAAATTAATAGCTGTGACTGACGGATGAACAGGTACGTCAGTGATCATATAAGGGTTTCGTTTTTCATTTAGAGAAAACCCTGAAATGAAAACGTTGTCTTTTCAGTATTACGTACGAAACAAAAATTTTAAAAAATATTTTTCAGTACTCCGCACCTCAAAAGGAAAAACAAAACTCTTACTTGTAACAAAATTGTGTAGATGATTCTAGATGATATTATTATCTATAAATTCACGATTATCTCAAGCACTACGAACCCAATGTTAGTAATTATTTATTAAAAAGATTGCAATTTAACTTCAAAGGATGTGAGGACCCATGATGATCGGGCCACGCTCATAATTGGCTGTTTTTTTGTATTATCCCTCTGGACCTCGGTTTCTGGACTAGTTCTATAGAAATGAAGGCCAAACACGAGCATTGGAATTACCCAACAGACAATAAAATGTTTCTGATGTGGATAATTTAAAATGTTTCTTGCATTCTAAGATTCCTTAATAAAAGTATATCCTTATGCGTAAATATATTTTCAAGTTTATCATAGTTTCAGAATTAATTATTAAACAAAGTTTTATTTTCTAATTCAAGACCCGAAATTATATTCTTGTTTTAAGGAGGTCCAAAACTATCTCTTTCCGCTGGCCGCAAGTTCGCATTTTAAGCGCTTAAATTGCTAGACTGTAGCTACTACGAAATATCCGGTCGCCTCGCTGGCTAGACACGTGATTCGTTCTTACGCAACAACAAAGTTAAGGAAAGTAGTATTACCTTCCGCCAGACGATGCTATATTTTTGTGGCCGGATATGACCTTTTCGTCCTATCTTGTATAGCTTTGTGAGAAAGTGTGTCAGTGTCTCCTTCCCCATGTTGCATGTATACATATATAAACCTGCAGCTAGATTAGCTAAGCAGAGGTTCTAAAAATTACCATACGTAAATAGTATTCTATATTGTTAGTTGCACAATCCCCATAACTTTTATTTTGCTAATGAGGTTTACATAAACGAAGTGCTTTTAATTTGTCTTGAAAGAGCAAGAAACACAAGTTATGAAAAGTATTATAAAATCTAATGCAATAGCCGTAGGGCGGTATAATTTTTAAGGTTACCCACCATGATGGGTATCAAACTAAAAGATTGTGGAAGACAATTTAAACAATATATGTCATAGTAATTTGCAAAAACTACATTTGAGGTGGATTAGAATATATCCACAGATGCAAAATTCAAGTAAAATATGCTTGTATAAAAAAGCCAAAGTAAGTTATTTATTTTTAAACAAACGTTCTTTATAGACGGACTAGATGCCAGATTGAAAAGTGCGAGACTTGTCATACATACATACATACACACATATACATACATACATACATACATATACACACATTATTTTTTCCAATATATTTCCACGTATATTGATAGTATGTGTTTTTTTTTCACCAAAGCATTGTTTTTCCACTATATTTGAGTAGTTTTGATGGTTTTTACTCACATAGATAACATCCACCTTTAAATCGACCAGTTTTTTAATTAAAGAACCATATAATACAATGAACGTAATATAGTTTGTGACAACCTCTGTAACACTATATTCAACGAACAGGCTGGTGGATTCACAGAAAATAAATTAATTAATTTGAAATTTAATTAAATTATATTAAGATATTATATATTTTCAACAAGACTATCGCGGTGTTCAAAATAAAATTTGCACGCAAAATATTCTAGGTATCGCTCGTATAATTATTGGTATTACTCGTATAATAAACAACGATGGATTGGTATTACTCGTATAATAAACAACGATGGATTGGTATTACTCGTATAATAAACAACGATGGATTGATATTACTCGTATAATAAACAACGATGGATTTTAAACACATTAGATTCACAATTAAATGAAACTACGTAATTAACGCCAAACAAAATTAACACCAAATATATTCAATGTTAACATAATTTTCATTTTATGTCGTATGCTAACAGGAAAACTAGTGTCTGTCAAGGAAGGCACTTGACATTAAGAGGCCAATCTAGCCAAATTGATCTTTTCCATTGGAAATTTTACATACTAGTTATCAAATTCTTTTCTTATGACATAACCTGAAAATTAAACAATATGCTAAATGGGATCAAATATGGTAAATATTTTTTTTTAGTAGAATTTATTTCCTAATTAAACTTTGTCTTCAAAATATGTTTTATCGCTTTGACGTCATTTTATACCTGTGTCATTGGAATCTATATTGAAGTAAAGACGTTAATAATACGTTAATATAATTACTGAACTAAAGGCTTTTCAAAATGTCAGGGCTGGAAACACCCTAAAGAATACCAGGGCTAGAAACATCGAGTTTGAACTCGAAAGTTTTATTTTAATGGGCAGTTCTTACACCAAAAAATTAAGGGTCTAAAATAACCAGGATAACGACACCTGGATCTAAATTAATATTAACCTTCAATTTTAGGTTCCAAAAATCAGTTTTATTGGGCAGTCCTTACACATGCAAACTAGATGGTCTGCTGAATACCAAAATGCACGGGGTCCTAGCTGTTATCGCAACTAGAAATTTTGAGTTTGAATTTAAATATTTGTTTTTTTTGGGCATTATTCACACCCACTAACTCGAGCCTCATTCCACAAATGGCTGAGAACCGAACCCGGTCCACGCAGTGAACCGCATTATCAAAGCCGTAAGCCTGTGGTCAATCAAATGTACCACTGCGATGAAGACGGTGATAATACTTATAGATTTTATCCTATATTCGAGCAAAAAAATTTTAAATTTAAGCCAAAATGTTGCAGATGGTGAATGAAAAATGACAAAAATATCTGCAGATACATATTTATAATATTTTATCATTATTATCTGTCGTGGGGGTGATACTTGTTCTCTTTCAAAGCTTTCATCCGGGGTCTTCTGAGTTTCTTAGTTTCTAGTGTTACACACACATGATTAGTGTATGTGTATGTACCAAAAGTTGAAATAACAGTATTATAACATACAATCTATATTATTTTATATATTGGATGACTCCAGCCGAGTGGAACCGATTGTGTAAAAAGGTCAGCTTAAGACTCTTTGCGTTGAAAATATTTCGACAAGACACTCGTTGAAAGGTATTAATGAGAATGTACTGCAAGTATTACCAGAAGTATCTAAGATAATGTCGCCCAATAAGTCCTGGTTCCTAAGAAGACCCACACTTAAATTCTTGTTGACCATTGTCTAAATAAATTTGAAATTTGCGCAAAATATATGACAACAATAATAAAAAAAGTGCAACTCCACTCCTACCCTAGCGCGCTGCCATTTAGACAGCAATTCTCAATTTGTTAATGGCCGAGTAACGCGATACTTTTCTAATTATCTCAAAGATAAACTTGTTTAAAAATTTCAAAGAAAACAGCGAACATTTTTTACTACTTCTATTAGGCATTTTTATTTAAATTTTAAAACATTGAATGATAAGTAAGTTTAACTATTTTATTTCTTTCTGTTTCTTAACGATATTTTTAATGTAACGCGGAAATTCCGTAATAAAGCCCACTTGTCGTATCATAAGAAAGTCCGGGCCCTACTAACATTATTGAATAAACACTCCATTATTGGCAACATCCATAGTTTGCAAAGTATACTTTTAAACCTGGATCGAAACCAATCGAAAATATACTCTTAAACCTAGGTCGTGGTAAAGAACTTAAAGAAAGTAGAAATAATGGTACATCACGTAGTTTCATTTAATTTCGAATAATGTATTTCTACAAAATTAACGCCAAATATATTCAATATCTCACTAGAATTATTGTTGCCTATACCCCTTCTTTAATGTTAAAAAACTTAGAATATTTAGATTCTTGTCTCAAAGAAGATGTAAACTTATATCATCACAAAAGGAAACGAATAATTCATTCTGAAGAGAAACTTCTTTTATCAAAATTAAAAGCAATTTCTGGAACAATAACTTTGAAAACATCTTTCCAGAACTAACTTAGACTTGAAATTTGCTATTATTGATTCTAAATAAAAAAGATTTACATCACGTTGACCAGTAGAGTATTAAAATTTTGTTTGGTGTTCTTAAACGTAAGGTTAAAAAGATTCCATAAAAAAAAGATAAGAGCTATATTTACTTATAATACGACGAAAAAGAGCAAAGATGAGCTAAAAAATTGGAACCCATTGAAAGAAAAGAAAATCAGCAAGAATATAAAAAAAAAAGGGTGAGTTGTAATACTACCAAGGTGGCTAAAGAGAACATATAGAATGCCAAGCTTGTAATCATGAAGAATGTAAAAAAATGGGGAGAAGACGGAAAATTTAAAAAGAAAAAAATTCATCGATTTTTGTAATAAAATTTAGTTTCGCTTTTTCCTTAGCATTTTTCACAGATTTGAAATTTTAATAATTTAAATAAAAAATATTTTATGTTATTTTTTATATAAAGTGTTTCTTGCTTAAAGGCAAAAGAGTCAATTTAGTTCCTTTATCAACAAAATTTGGTTAAATGTTTTTGTAATACTCTATATAAGACCTAGGGCAAATTGTTATTGAAAATGATTGACTGATTGAAATTACAGATTATTTGTTACAAATAAAATAAGAAAATAATTACTCATACTGATGATAGTTGTCGTATATTATGCAATTCCCTGATTATACAAAAAATTCGCAAAAAGTGGGCCTTGTTAGGCGATTATACCTTACTTCAAATAATATTCAATATGCATACGCGATTTGGTTACGATTTACACAGATAAAGTTAAGATTAAATAATTTAAATATATGTATTTCAAACAAATTTTCACAAATTAAATTGTATTCGTTATTACTTTATGATGTATTAAGTACTTAAAATGATTATATTACAATAAATTTTGGGCTTATTCATTATATTCATTCATTATATTAAATTGTTGAAATATTTAAATTTCATTATAAAATAATTGAAATAAAAACGATAAGATAAAAATGTTTGATGTATTCAAATTTAATTTAATTAATTTAATAAAGTAAATAATAAACATATTTAGTAATAATATTAATAATAAAATAATTATAACAATTTATTTCGTTACGATTTACTTATATATACAGATAAAGTTAAGATTAAATAATTTAAATATATGTATTTCAAACAAATTTTCACAAATTAAATTGTATTCATTATTACTTTATCATGTATTCAGTACTTAAAATTATTATATTACAATAAATTTTGGGCATATTCATTATATTCATTCATCATATTAAATTTTTGAAATATTTAAATTTAATTATAAAATAATTGAAAAAAAAACGATAAGATAAAAATGTTTGATGTGTTCAAATTTAATTTAATAAAGTAAATAATAAAAATATTTGGTAATAATATTAATAATAAAATAATATAATTGATCCACCACTTTATTTTTTTGGTGGTATTCCATTGTAAGCCAAGCATTTTCAGATACCAAAATTAAATCATGCAATACGGTTCACGGACCATACTACTCAAGTTATATGGTCCGTGTCAAGTTGAATAGTATACTGCTCAAGTTTTGTACACTAGTAGATAAGTATAATATTCAAGTCCACAAATTTTAATTTCCCATTTGCAATTCATATTTTTTTCATATTTTATAATTAACACTATTTTATTATGCTGAAATATTTTCACTCCTGTAACTAATATTTATTTAATTCAAAAAAATACAGCGAAAGGAACTTCATTGCAACCGGTTGTCTCACGACACCTCTAATTTTTTTTTTCGTGGTTTTAAGCGCCGACAAACAACAGACTCAAATTTTCAAAATTATAATTTTTCGAAAACCTTTTAAAAAGAAAATATTTAAAATATTTTTTAGTTTTGTTATTTGATTTCTATTCAGCACAAAATTATTATAAAAGGTAGCCGTTAAAAAAGAAAATGTAACAAATTTTTAATGACGTGAATACGTCTTTAAATTTGCTACCATACGGGCAATCCAAAAAATGTGATGATAACAAAATCGGGGCATAAAATTTAGCGTTGCAGTTTCGAATCTATTCTCTACATAAAAAATTAAATTACACCACTGAATAGCTAAAGGATCAAACAATTCATTACAATAAGCGAGAACAGTGACGCATTACGCGCAGTGGAGGGGGAAACGCCGCCATTTTGAGATTATTTTGCTGCGTATCGAGATTTGCAATTAGTATAACTTTTGATTCGGAAAAGCTACGATGTTCGTTTAAGTCTTAGTCGTCAGCTGTTGTCAAAATCTATCGATTGTATATAACGTATTACTTTAAAGTTGTGGCAATGAATATAATAAGGTGTTAGAATTGGAAAAAAGATCATTATATATCATATTATCATTATATATGAAATAAAAAAAGAAAACATTATCAAAAATATATAATGTCGGCCTATACGCGTCGAAAAGCCAAACCCAAATACAAAAATCGTATATGGCTGGAAAGGGCTTCTCAGGAACAATTGAATGGTAATAATAAAACACCATATGATCGAGTCAAGCAGTGCCGGGAACGTAAAAGAATTAATGCGGCCGAGCAGTTCAACAACGGTGCCAGTACATCTGTAGCTGTTCAATGACCCTTGATTTCTACCCTCATTGAAGCTAACAACAGACAAATACTTACTGCTGCTTAAAATACTTTCCCTGAAGAGCCAGTAGCGGACTTTTAACTGTGAGGTACGTGTAAAAAATCACTGGACTCGGACAAAGTGCCCACGTTGTCACATTCGTTTCGGTTTTGTTTATCCACTTAAGCAACACAACACTTGCCCTCAATAAATCCGATCAGTGCACGTCTAGTATCACCGCGACTACCATTCATGCAGACATAGACGTATACGTATTCATGTACAACACACTACGGTGTCCATGATACGGCCGTGTGTTGAACATGGAGATATTTATTGCGGATCAGTTTTTATTTTTACAGTGCGTTTCCCTACTTTAATTTTTTCCAGTAAAAATGCCAGTAACATAAGAATGTAACAGAAAGAGTATTTATTCTATAAAGAATGCAAGTGACTAGTGCCAATTTGGGACTGTTCATAAATATGTACAAAATATGCCTAATCCTAGCGGATCTATTCGAGAATCTGGAGTCTGAGTTCTACTAATATATAAACTTCATTTACCTGGGTTCCAGCACGTTCGAAAAGGCTGAATGCAAAGAAACCTCATCGTATAGGAATGGCGAAAAGCGCAAGGATTAATTTGGATAAAGTATGGGAGAACAGAAATAAATCTAGGCATACCAAGTGATAGCCAATAACAAACTAATGGAAACGAATGGAAACGCTGGTTGTCTTTTCGATGGCACAAATCTTGAATACCTTTTGAACATCCGGCAAAATATTTCCAAGGCCGACGCTTTGGAAATATTTTGCTGGCGTTCATTTATTGGAATATGTGCCTGGCGACCCGATTTGGAAAGAGCTTGAAATAAAAATAAAGATCTCTGGAGAGGTCTCGTATAATTCGGAGACTTTTTGTGCGGAAACCGGCAAGAGTAATGAGGAGGTCATTTTAATCTGCATAACTGAAGAATGGAGACCACGATTATGGATCAAATTAAAAAAACGCTTGGCACATCATTATCTGATTCAAAATATTTTACCATCTCGTAACATGAATACAATTTGTAGGTGCTTCATCGTATCGCCAATGTTTATATACATTTCTAATATTTAATATATTTGGCGTTAATTTTGTAGAAATTCATTATTCACAATTAAATGAAACTACGTGATATAGTATTATTTCTTCTTTCTTTAAGTTCTTTACCACGACCTAGGTTTCGTTGTGTTACAACGAAATTCTTCAAAAAAATTCTTTTCTAATATCCCACCTGACGATGTTGTAATACAACGAAACCTAGGTCGTGGTAAAGAACTTAAAGAAATTAGAAATAATACTACATCACGTAGTTTCATTCAATTGTGGATATACATTTCTTACATATTTTATGCTGTCAACTTTTTTAAAAATTTTTGTACACTAACTGTGATTGAAACACAATTTATTCATTTTAGAATTATTGAAAACTCGTTCCATAATAAAAGTAATATAAAACAACACTAAAACGCCGTTTTTAGCGAATCATCATTTTTCACAAAAGGAGAAAATTTGATTGTTAATTTAAAGCAGGCGAGGGACTTAACTGCGCTCGATATGCGTCGGGTTGTATTTACTCAGCGCGATACTTACTCAGTGTTTGTTAATTGCTACCTTGTTGGTTATAAACTGATTGTTATATAGCAATATTTCGTTGTTGTAATTTAAAATTCAATGTTCAACCTTATGCCGTATCGTAATTAAATGTTTTTTTGTTATGTCAGTTAGTCTAAGTTAAAAAATTAACAAATATAATTAAATAATCCCTGTGTTTAATATTTTTGAGAGAATATCAGTTGAGGGTCTATTTAATATGTAGTTTAGAATAAATCTCTCATTTAATGATTTCCATTTGTTGGTCTGTATTTTTTACTAAAATTCACTTAAAAATTGATAAATAATTTATAAGAAGATTACTCATGCGTTTTTCGAAGCCCGCTGAAAGTTATGAAGTTTACTAGTTTTGCAAATTTTCGTTAATCTGAAAATGGGTATATTTTTTGGTCTACATTTAATTTGTCTTCATTAAAACCTGTGAAAAATTTGGAAATATAAAATATCGATCTGCTAACAATTACGAATGACTGTCACCAAAAAATACGTAAACTAAGTAGTCAACGAGTGCAAAACCGCAAGTAACAATTTAAGATACTAAATTGTGTGAATTGGTTTGGTGGTTTTTAAAGTATATTGTGAAATTGATGGCTTGTAAAAGTATAGAAAGTTAAAGAATAAAAATATTTAATGAATGTTAGCACTTTAATAGCTAATTCCACAACAAATATTACAAAAAATAGTGTTTGAGCCAAAATACTTTCTATTAAAAGAAAAATTATTATCAAATATTTAAGGATTCTTTTATGTAGTTAAGCAAACATTGAGCAAAATATTGCATAGCATTTCTAACAAAATAACGCGATTTATATTTACTTTTATTCGCCATAATAAATTCATATAAATTTATTTACTAATAACTTGTGTTTAAAAATTTTTAGGTTGAAGATTTCTTTCATCGTAATTCACACAAAGACTATCTTTAGCAGTAACGTATAATTAGAAGAACAAGGAGAATTTTCGACTAAAATTAAAATATTATTTTTGATTTAAACAAAACATTTCTGTAGCATGCTAACATGAGAAATGACGAGAAAAGGATATGAAGTTGACCGACGACTGACATATATTTTATGTAAATTAAAATTTATGACAGGGTTAGAAAATAGATGAGAATTTTAGGAGCATTTTTATGATATTGATGTTAGAGTAGAATCCATGGAATAATACAATTTTCAAGAGGGAATATTCAAATTATCATGTCATTGATTCATTTCCACAAATATTCCAAAGAGAGTAAGAATTACGAAATTAGAAGATATACTAACGTACAAATGTGTGATGTTATGCATGATGACGCGTGTTGCAAAATTTTTGTAACAGATGTGCTGTACACGGCTATAAATAGAGTAAAGAATGAGATACGCGTGAATTTTCAATAGTATTTTGCCTATGGTTTTACTAAAATATATTTTTAGGGTCTTTTTGGACGAAAGGTAAAAACGTAACGCTTAATAGGTAACGTAAAAACTCTCTGACATAAAAACTTTAAAGGCATAATTATAAAAAGCATATTGAATCACATATTCTCCATAAATAACCGTGAAAAAATTCTATAGACATATAAGATAAGACCATGAAAATGTTCGTAGTTTTATTTTGAATATTCACCTACGACATTAAAATGTCCATAACCAAAATAAATTCTGCAACCTACCCCACATATTCTCAACTATTTTCGAAAGTTATAGACTCTGTCACAATCACACCCTGACCGTACCCAGTCTATTTTACCGATAATATATGAAGATGTACAAAATTCACGTTGATTTTATTATGTTTGTCGTAATTCTCTTCATTGCAGTATAGAGGAGCTCAGGACATGTATTTTAATAAATAAATTTAAACTTCCGACTTTAAGTTAGGTAATATTTAATGCTCTGGTTGCAATATTTATTACAAGGATGTCGAAAGAGACATTTTCTCTTTTAAGTACCACACGTTTTGTTTAAAGCTCTAATATTTTGTTTCACCCAGCAGATATCTATGAGCTCGTTTTTTTTAATTAGACCTCAGAGTGAAACAAATTTTATTCAGCGAGGAATGAAATTTTTTTATATTTTCTTACATATGTATAAATACTTGGGTTTATGATAGTTTTTATTAATAAATTTGCGGGATATTTGAATATATGATTTGACGTACGTGAATAAATGATTTCACATTTCAGAGATTGCAAAGAACAAAGCGTAAAATAAGATATAAAAACTGCAAAGGATATTCTTTATTTGGATTGTATGCAAAACTAGTGCATCTACTCAGAAGGAACTGTGTTTAAAGAAGGTTATGTAAGAAGTCATAGAAAACAATGGGCATCAATTGCTTCAAGGTACTTTTTTGAACGATCTATTTACGATATACTGAGTTTTAAAATAATAAATTTTATTTAAATTAGGTGCAAAGTACCCTCAAAAAGAAAACATATAAAGAAATTAAAGAAAACCTTTTACTGGTAAGTAAGCTCTACTAATTTACGAGTAAAAGTGATACAACTTATGACATTTAGTTCAGTCTGTAAAAATTCATATAACTAACTTAAATCAATTACAAAAACGATTGCATTCTAAATGGCATATTCATTAAGCAATTTATTGATATATTTAAATGACGAGAAATAAAATTTATTTTTACAAGCAGTTGGATAAAAACACTATCTGTTCTAAAATTTCTCATACTTAACAAATTTATTCATTGAATCATGATGATACCATCTTCTATAGTTTAAAATAGTTTGAAGAAAAATACATAACGTTGAGGTCTTAAATCAAATCAAAAAAATCATTTCATCTCTGAAGACTGCGAAATAAATCATTTATATTCAACAGAAACTTCGATTCTGATAGGGAAAAAGTTGAATTCAGTTTCGTTTTTCTTCCTTCCTTCCTGTTCAAGATTTTTAAAATCTAAAATCATTCATTCTTGGGTACACTATTATCATATATGTTATGTTAATAAGATTGTACGATTGAAACCTGACTTTTGAACTGACTTAATAATTAATAGGTTTCACAATTCGACGTCTATATTTATGTTTATATTTGTACCTGGTTCGGTTTCAACACTTCTAATATTTTTTGGAAGATGCCGCTACGATTTCGTCGCATTAGGAATTTTTTTAAGTTTCATTTACAATTACACCGCTTCACAGTACGTCTATTATACTTAACGATATTACTATTTTTGTATTATTTTTTGACACACTTTTCTTAGGTCGACCTCTAATTTAATAACTAATTAATTACGTAATGAAATCTACGAAACCAAATTTCATGCACTTTTTACTGTTCGATTGTCATGAAACTTGAGAGAGCATCGGATATATTAAATTAAATAGAACCTGAAGTTAGACACAGAACGACACGAATTTGATAACGGAACCAGTATCCTAACGTGTTAGGGCTTCAATTGTTCTATTACCATGAAACTTTGCAGTTATGTATGGTTATGGTGACAACACATTAAAATTATTCTATCGTACTGATTCAATGAAATGAAACAGGAAATTAGATACTGAAATTCACAAAGGAAAAAACTTATCCTAACAGTTATTGTATCATCTTGAAACTTGACAGTTGTAAATAATTTTGACCGCAAAACCACAAAATAGTTCCATCAGACTGATTTAAGAAAATAGAATTGTAAGTTAGATACTGAAGTCAATAACGAAAGAACGCATCTTAACTAGTTTTGGCTTTTAATTGTTTTATCACGATGGAAGTTGACAGTCGTATGTAGTTCTTATAAAAACACTCTAAAATGGTACCAGCGGACTGATTCACTAATGGGACCAAAAGTTAGACACTGAAATCGAAAAGGAATAACATACCTTAATGGCATTTAGAACTCCATATTATCTAACGATTGAATTTTAGAACGACGACTTGGTACCGTCTGACTGATTCACTAATGGGACCGATAATTAGATACAAACATCAAAAAGGAATAACATATCTTAATAGTAATTAGAACTTCATATTATCTAATGATTGAATTTCAGAACGACAACTTGGTACCAACGGACTGATTCACTAATGGGACCGAAAGAGAGACATTAAAATCGAAAAGGAAAAACATATCTTAATAGTATTTAGAACTCCATATTTTCTGAAGATTGAATTTCAGAACGACGACTTTAATATTTTTGTGTTTGTTTAGTTTGTTTGAAACCACAGGGAAATGATGGGACTAAAGGTATCACGCTGATATTTCTACTGTTCAAGTGAAAGAATTTCGGCAGGGCTATCGAGCATTTTATGAAGCTAATAGGCATTAAATTTCCAACTAAGCTAACTGTGGAACTAACCAAATGTGGAACTATTGAAAGTCCTAGGTTGCCAGTACTCCTAAGTTAGACATCAACGCTCCAGGAGATGTAGGGTTGTACGATGGATCTGTTTATTTAGAATCGTAAACCTGGGGTGTGCTTAGGATCTTTGCCTCAAGCGAGGCAATAATTCTACGTAAAGGAAATCACTTTGTGAACTTCAAATCGAAGAATTGAATTTTTCCAAGTTTAACGGAAAGACGCCCTGCAATGCTGATGCATTGGCGGAAATGAAGAGGCTGCGTGCTGAATGGATAATTAGAGTCTACAAAAATATTTCTATTTACCATAATATGCGTTGTAGGTGCGACACGCTTCTCTATTCACTTTATTATTTAACTTATAATGACTGTTTTGCCTAACAAGTACTTTTATAAATAATTATTTTTAGGTGTAGAATTAACCTCAGCAAGTTTTGACAAAGACAGTGCGCTTAGGTAGTGCAGAGGTCCTAGAAGAACCAGGAGTCGTGGTGGCCGCGCAGTAGAGAACGAGGCCGTTACATGATACAAATGAGTCTCTTCATAGGAATTCCTGTGGGAAATAAAGATACAGTATCTAATGGAACGACTTGGAAAGTTAAAACAACTGTGTACTATCAGGTAGCGAACAAAATATATTTAAAAATGTTACTGGACCAAATCCATGTGTAAAATATTATGTGGATGAGACATTCAGAAGTGCTTGGCAACTTATGATTGACGAAAAAATTTTGAAATAAAATTATGTCTTGCACCATAGCAGAAGCATGACACACTCACTCTCCTGACTGGGTTCTAAGATTTGAAGAGCTCGAGACTTTTCTAGCCATAATATAGGGGCTATAGGCAAAAAAACTTTAGATCTAGATGCATTGTGATCAGGCAAATGTAGTAACGATTTTGTAAAAGCCACGATGTCTCGGGATAGATTTCGGGAGATTATACAATTTTTAGGTTTCGACATGAGATCTGTGAGAATGTAGACTGATATTTGACATGTTTGCATGGATATCCGAGCTGCGATACAATTTTATTTCCAATAGTAAAAGTTGTTATAATACAGGAGCCTATATAACAATATTTATCAATGGTCCCTTCCAAATGTCGATGCATATTTACTTAATTTATAGCCACAAAACCCGACAGATGGGGACAAAATTCTGGTAAGTAGTAGATATGGACTCAAAATATATAGCATTTTTGTACCTGAGAAAGGATGACTTCAGGTCGAATGATGAAAGTCTTATTAGAAAAAAATTTATGCAGCCATACCAAAAAAGAAGAAATATCACATGTGACAATTTTTTCACTTGCTGAAATTCTAAAAGCAAACGGTACAAGTATGGTTGGTATCGTAAATAAAGCTCATCGGGAAATGCTTCTTTGCATCTCACAAAGCAAAAGAAGACAAAAACAAGCAAAAGAAGAATTATACAGTACAGTGGTACTCAAAAGAGACGATAGTAATTTGACAGTATATCAAGGGAAGCACAAAAGAAATGTTCTCCTTAGCACTATGTACCCAGATATTCAAATTGAGACTGATATAAAAAAGAAACCGGATGTAGTATCATTATACACAGTTCAAAGTGTGGGATAGACATTGTGGATCAAATCACTAGCAAATATTCTTTAAAAGCCTCATCTAGGTGTCGACCAGTTCGAACCTTTTGTAATTTGCTAGACTTAGCAGTAATAAATACTTGATTTTCTATAGTAAACTGAATTGAAAAAAATCAGCAGAAAAGATTTTATTTTACAATTGGAAGTATAACTAGCTGAGGAGTACGCAAATAGCTGGACAGGGGCATATAGTCATGTCAATGCACAAATCGAAATACCTGGGCGTCAAGACAAACATACTTATTGTCTTAAGGTCTTCTTGCTTCGGTAATAAATCGTTTGTGAAATGCCAAACCTTTAAAAAACTTTTAAAGACTTATGTATGATTTGAAAGAGTAATTGTACTAGTTTTATAAGTTTATTTCATTTGTAAACTCAATTATTTGTGATCTTGATTCTAATTATAATAACCATTACGTGATTTGGAAAAGTCATTGTAATATCTTTCTTATCATTTCATTTAATATTTAACTTTAATTATACATATATATATATATATATATATATATATATATATATATGTATATATTTATATATATATATATATATATATATATATATATATATATTATATATATATATATATATATATATATATATATATATATATATATATACATGTGATTTTGATACGTATTTTCTGGTAAAGTACTTCCACAATAAGTTTATTCTGTAATAAAAGCGTATTGTTATAATTACGAGGGCATTTTATTTATATATCTTTTATATTATTATAACAAAATAAAAATTGGCCAAACTTGACCCGTCCGAATTTATGAGGGTGTCAGGATTTTCCGCGCTTCTAGTATTAAATTCGTTTAGGCATACTAAAAATATCAATTCAAATATATAAAATATAACCTATTTGT